>JABFPJ010001058.1:0-29277 GCA_022817425.1 Gryon sp. ZL-2020 | reverse complement strand
TAAAAGCTACGAAAATCCGTCTTAATAATTGATTTCAGACGCAGACAGTGTTTCCGCGAGACAACAAATCAATGGCCGGAATTCGAGCTCAATTCATGCGTCGTAAATTTTCGAATAACGAATATTCCTTTACATTATTAATGATAATAATAATATAAATAAAATTAAAGATAATAATATTATTTTAATATACATAGGGTCAACCGGGGTAATTGTGATATCGAGATTTGAGATCTTACATTTTTTGTATATAAATAGACAAATAAAAATGCAATTTGCATTAATTATCATTAACTGATTTAATCATTAACATTAACTGAACATATTTCTTTACTTTTATAAAAGTTTTCACTGTAAGTAATATTTAATTAAAATTAAATTAATTTATTTACAAATAATAATAAAGAAATACAAAAGTTATCTATAAGAATAATGTTGACTTAGATAAACTATTGATCCATATTTAGTTTATACATACTCCATTGAACACTTCATACATATTTTATAATTTATAACAATGTATAGAAATAATAAATCAAAAAATCACAATTACCCCATAGATATTTTTGACATAATACTACAGGGAAATTGTGATACCGACGTGCGTGAAGTGCCGCATCACTTTTCGTGCATCGACTTTTACTGATGCAGAAGAGATTTAAAGTCAAACATTTTCGATAAGTACTTATTGTTATATTTTGTCAACATCAGTTATATTATTTTTATTATATGTTAAACAGGTTTTGTTTTTCTTCTTTTGCTGAAATTATAAGGCAATTTTTTGAGATTAGGTTAAAATAAACAACTAACGATACGCATAGGCATATTCTACTGAAAAAAATGAATTTTCATTATTACACGTAAGAAAATAACTGATTGAAAATTACTATTTATCCCAGTGAATTTGTGATGGTAAATGCAAATAACAAATTTTAATTTTTACTTAGTAAAATAATTTTAACATTATAAAAAAAGTCCCTCTTTTAAATTGAGTAAAAATTCATCAAATTTTGCAAATTTTATGCAAAATATATCAGTTATTTAGAAAACAACATTACCGTTACACATTTAATTAAATGCATAGTATTTTCTAATCAGTTATTTCCTTACGTGTGGAAAGTGAAAAAAGCTAATTAAAAGAAATATCGAATTGAAAATATTAAGGGAAAATGTTTATTATAGAACATACGAAGAAAATATTTTCGCAAAAGTAAAGACTGTGATATCAATTTAAAATTTTTTTGATTTTACAGTGTATTTTACAGATTTCAGAGTGTATTTAATATTTGCTTCCTGCATACTCTTACCGAACTTCTTGATAAAAAAATATGAAAGAAAGTATTTATTTAAATATGGAAAGTTTTCTATAGAAAAAAATATTAAACATGTTAACCTGTTCTAAAAAATGTTATGTAACTACAAGATATTTATGCAAATAAATAAAATAAAAATTTTTTTCTTTTACATTTATATTTCAATTCTATAATCCTAATTTATTCCTAATTTATTATGTGATTTTAATATGAATTTTAAAGAAATCTCAATTATCCCGTACTGTGTCACTTTTTACTCCGTCCTATATGGTAATTGTGAATTTTTAAACATCTGAATAGTATATTTTGTACCAAGGGAGATAAAATTGGAAATTCTTTTTTCTAAACGTAGTTTACACCCGAGGCCAAGCCGAGGGATGTAATCGCGAAAGAAAAAGAATTTTCGTTTGTTTCCCATGGTGCAAACGATACTTTTTGCCACACGGAAGCCGAAAATGCAGTTTTTAAAAAATGCGGTTCTAAAAATTGGTGATCAAACAAAACTTCCAAAATAAATCGAATGAAAATATTGATAAATAAAAAAAAGTATAAGATATTGAATTCCGACTTTGCATTTTTGTATCACTCTTATCCCGGTTGACCTTACATAATTGATTTATGTCCAGAATGTCAAATCAATGTGAAAAGTGTTATAAAAATCATTTTAAATGATATTATTCGAAAATCTGATTATCCTGATTTTTATAATCAAAAATTTAATTTTTACTGATTTTAATTAAAAATGAAAAAAGAAAGCTTTCGCGAAAATAAAATTGACATTTTAATTATAAAATTCTTTTTAAAAAAATTACATCCTGTGACAAAAATATTATTTTTCAATTTTGTCACTGTGCGGTATACTTTTGTATGTAACATATTCTTTGTGTAACATATCACAGGAATAGTCGATCGTACACAACATGGAGACGGAACATTGCAAAAAAAGTTGTGTATATGTACCGAGTGACGTTTCACACAATATTGATGCGAACGATGTATTTCACTTTACTAACGTGTTCAATTCTCAGGAAGATTTTTTTCACTTTCAATAATATAAAAGATATTTTTTAAAGTTACAGTAATATTTCGTCAAATCATTGATAACAAACTACATTGTTAGACTTATTTTTTAACCTGTTTGATATGTTATAATAATTTAATAAAATTTATTATAATAAATAAATAACAAAATTAATCATTTGGATTTTTACACAAAATTAAAAATTTAACATATATTTACATTATATTATATATTACATTTAATAAATTTTATATTAAAATGATTTAAAATGATTTAATATGACTATCATATTATATATAAATATATATATATGTATCGTCTAATTTCAAGCCCTCAGATTATTACCCTGTTATAATGCACAGCACAGAATTGTGCCACACATGAACAACAGTTTGAGATGTAAATACTTCGTAACAATAAGCTGCAGAGTATAATAGCAACGCGCAAGTCTCTCAGATTTATTTTTCGCCAATATTAACCCAATTATCCATTATTCATTTTTCTCGCAAAACTTTGAAAGTAAAAAAAAAGAAAGCTTGTATAACTGTATCATTTATATTTGTCTACAAAATAAACATGTCTAAAAACAAAGTTAAAGTACAACGAGATAACAAAACGTGTACGTCAATATCTAGTCAAATATGCGCTGACAAGCAGATTACCTAAAGTTTGTAGTAGAACATTTGTAAACTTTTATTTCACACTACGAACAATAATCGTGACGCGCACAGTTGGTATACCACAATCTACAAATGCAAATTCTCTTAACACGGGTATTCATAAAGCTATTTAATGATCTGTCATATTTTCATAAAAAATTATGTGAATAACTTAATTTAACATTTAAATGAATTGCTTTTCTTTTTGCCAGACGTTTTGTCAGATAAATTTTATTATTTCACTTTTTTTAATTTATTTTTTTTAATGTTTTTAATTTTGTAGTCAACTTCAGATAGTTTAAAGATAGTTATGATTGACCAATTAATTGTCGCTGCACATATGCGATAAATGATTAGCAGGTTTCATATATAACTGACGTTATTCATAACAATTCTCTTGAAATCCGTTATGTTCAATCAATACATTGAAACTAACTTCAGTGATTTCAAAATACTTCGAGCGCATATCAATTTTAACATCAATTGTTGTACATTAAATAACTTTACTTAATCGTAGCCAACTTCGGTCATAATAAGATGTATGAAGCCAGTCACATTCTCTGAATTGCAGCCTACTTCATTAATATCAAGTAGCTTGAAGTTAATTAAATTCAAGAAATTGTAACAATCTTAAGTCACATCAAATTATATGAAATTAACTCTGACTCGTAGATAACTTCATATAATAGTAGTCGCGTGAAATTAGTTGTTGTTTCAATTACAGCAAACTTCAGTCATATTACATCGCTTAAAGTCAACGACGATCAATCAATTATATCTAACATCAGTCATGTTACATCACTTGAAGTTAATAACGTTCAATCAATTATACCTAACTTCAGTCATGTTACATCGCTTGAAGGTAACCACGTTTCATCAATTATATCTAACTTCACATATGTCACCTTAACAGAAGATAGCTAGTTTTGTGAAACTGATGCAAACATTCATCACAGTATATATCTCAAAGTTAATATTGTTTACATTTCCGTTGTTCTAAGTCTCCTGAAATTAGCTGACATCACTAAATCGTGGCCAACTTCAACCACAAAACGTTGTCTGAAGTTAAACACGTTCTCTCGATTCTAACTCTCTGCAGACATATTAAGTCACCAGAATTGGACAACAAAAAATATACAAGAAAAATATAAATTTTCATAAAAACTTGCCTTAAACTTAATACACAATTCATGTTTTCTCAATAATAAATAATGATAAGAATGAAAACAAAAAATTTAAGCATTGCTTTTTATTACAACTGAAAATTGCTAAAACAAAAGAGGCCAGGTTACCAAGGTAAAGGTTGGAGTCATTGACTCGAAGTCGAAGAAAAACCCATTAGATAGAATCTAATAATACGTGAACATTTGGAGATGTAATTTTCGTTAGAGGAACACAAACAGTGGCTAATCTCAGTACTATGATGGTTGAAAGATCAAATTAGAGGTTTGCAGTCCTCGGAACTCTGTGAATAGGTGCACGCTCAACCGTAAATAAAGTTCAAAAAGTAGTCTTACCTTACGAATCTTTAACTAGAGACGTTGTAATTACAAAAAAATAAATGCAAAAAATGCAAACCTATTTTGTGCAAACAAATTAACCGAATTCACTGCAATTAATGTGCATTTAAACGAAAAACAATTGACAATGAAAAAATAAGAAACCCGATTTGTTACTACTTTCATAAACTTAAAAATATTATTTCTTTTAGATGTTTTTTACATATATTGTACATTTCTACATATAAAAGAAATGTACAATGTTTTATCATGTGTGAAAACGACGGAAGAAAAATCTGGTTGGAAATAAAATGTTAGCGACAAAAACGTCTGCTTTTAATTTCAACATTAATGAAATTGTTGAGTTTTTGACCATTAAAAGTGAATTTATATAAAAAAATTGAAGACTGAGATAGATTAAGTTTGGGACACAAATGGCATCTGAGAATGACAATAAGAAGAAGCCCACTTTATTTCTCATAAAAGCTTGTTTTCCCGACCGTTGTACACTGGTGATATTAGTGACAATTTTACTGAGGAGTTAGACTGTTATTATTAATTACAAGAAATATGGCAAGAATAATGGCTTACAAACTTTGCAGTAGCGGTATGTGACAGAAACCGAGTACTGGGCATGTCAGCGCCTTAAGAAGTAACTTGAGAAATAGCGCAAACAAATCTTAAGACAAAATTATTGTACAAAACTTGACATCGCTTGATTAACAGATGCCTGGTTTTTGTCAGCTTTTCATGCTATATTGAAATACCATCTTCAATCTTTACACAAACTTGACTTTACATTTTTTTTTTTTTTTTTTTTATTTTTTCTTCCTCTTAAAATATCTTTTGAATAATTTCTATATAATATAAAGTATATATATAAAATATACAAAATGAACATAAAATTGAAAGTATTTTCTAGCTTACCAATTTTTGTTACAAAACTTTTTGTCATATACGCTTTTTTGCTAATAATTTTCAACATTTATATCCACATCTAAAATTTATGTCACATTATATAACATATCTCAACCCAAATTCTATTCTAAAAGAGAGTCTGTTATATGATAAAAAGGAATTTTTTTCAAAGTGAATCTTTATAGCTCCATCAAGAAATGTGTTTCACTTAAATAGAAAAGAAAAGTTTTAAATAAATTTCGTAAAAACACGTTTCTTTTGGTATCATTTTCTGTAACAAAATATCCGATAACATTTATAACATCGATTATAGTTGAAGTCAATATTTTCAGTTACTTAATTGAAAGACAACAAAATAACATTTTTAGACATTTCCTCGGGGATTAATAAGAATCCTTTTATGTCAAGAATATATATTCTCTAAAATTTAAAAATTTTGTTTTATCTATAATTAAGGTTATTACTCATCATTTTAAAGAAAATTCTTTGTTTAAAAAAGGATGGTATAAGATCAATTTCTTCTTACAATAATGTAATAATTTTTAAGAGTGTAAAGTAGAAGAAAGTAATTCAAATTAGACGCTGAATGAAAAAGTCAGTCCATCTAAGTAGTTGCAACGGCTCATTAAGATCTAAATATAACGCGCGAGTCATCTCAGCATTAAAAGAGTATACAACAAAAATGACAATAGTGCTTGTCTCTTGGCAAAACTTTTGTTTTAAAATAAGAATGAGCAAAAGCCAAGCGATTTAGTCGAAACAAAATGATCATCAAAATTTGCACGAAAGCTTGAGGATAAATACAAGAATTACCTAAATAACCAATGAAAAAAAAGGATGGAATCTTTATCCACCGAAGTCATTATTTGAAATTACATGTTTTCTTTAGCACAAAATTCTTAGAAAACTTTGTCATACAATATAATAAAATCCAAAACACAGCTTGAATTCACGGTTGACTGTTTTCTATGTCTTTGTGAAAAGATTTGCCCAAGTTAAACAAGTTTTAACGGTATTAAAGTTTTTACGTCGACCTTGTGAACTGAAAACGATCAACTGAACACAATCAACATGACGTGGAAGAGAGAGAGAGAGAAAAAAATGAAAGAAAAAAAATGGTATTTCATACAGCAAAACGTAATGCAAACAATAACGTCACACAATGGCATATTGCACAATCGTTCATCCCATAGAAGATGCATCTCTCCAGAAAAGCATCAACGAAAAAATAATAATGATAAAAGAACGAGTTAAAAAAAGGCAGACGAAGGATGAATTGCAACGTTGCATAAAAGGACGAATCGACATGCGTTGCCATCCATTTCTGGGGATGCGCAACTCTCTCGCGACGTTTTATTCGCGCGTCACATTTTAACTTCCGAAATTCAATTTCATGTATTAGAACCTCGCGAAAAATAAGAATATATAATACGCGCGACGAATCTCAAATGTAGCACGAACTGAAAAAAAGAAAGAGAGAAAGCAGAATACGAGCAAAGAAGTTCAAACGTTTAATCGTACATGCCGTTTAATATTATGCACCGAGACTTCAGTTATATTTGCGTCTGGGTTTATTATTCGCGTTTTTGCGAAAAACACAGAAGTAATAATAATCAATGCAAAGTTCAATGTACAATCGAAGCTTTTATTGATTTCATGGGAATATTACACAAATTCAAAGACTTTTTATTTGTTCCAATATCGTGAAATATTGAATTAATAAAAAGACCATTTTGGGAATTTAAATGAAAAGGACGTTGGTATTTTGTTTTAAGAAATATAATACTATTTTTTAATGCACTTTCGATAAAAAAAAAAAGTGGAACAAGACCAAGATAACGTAATTTTTAACTGTCTGACTAAAACTGCACTTTCTACTTAAAATAAATTCCTGAAGCGAAGTCTTTTTTACAATGCACTCTTAATTAAAAAGAAAAAAAAAGAAAATCCATCGTAGTGAAATTGTCAATATCGTAGTTTGACCAACATATGTACTTTCTACTTCTACTTAATTACTTCTTAAATGTTTTATAAAATATAAGACATGTGTTCAATACATTCATAATAAGAAATTAACATCAAACTAAAGACAAATTAAACTACAAGTTACGATATTTTTAACTATATCTGACTAAAATGACCAATGAACTTAAAATTAACTAGAAATATTAAAACTTATTTTTGCATGTCGGACTAAAAAAAGTTTATTTCACTTGAAATTAATTTAAATATTTGAAATATCTTACTCAGAAGAAAATATGTACTTGGCTATGCACTTTTAATAAAAAATCACCAGAAACTAATGCAACGATACCTTAATCTTAACAACGTCCGACCAAACTGCATACTTTCTACTTATAATTCATTTATATATCTTGTCTTGTTAGATAACCATTGCAATGACTTTCAACCGTCGTTACATCAACAAAATCACGTACGAATTTATGTACAAGTTATGAAGCCACATCCTTCCAAAGCATCCTTTTCATAAATCAAATTTATGAACGTGAATATAACTTATTATGTGCACAACTGTTTGTACATCTACATTTAATCATCACGCGAGGACATTATTTTAATTATGTTTCATTTATGTCAGCAATACATCAGAAAGCTCGCAATTTCACCTCATCATTATCAAGATTAATTCCTACATACAGATTCTTTGCTCATTGTAAATGCAAATTTTTGTATTCCTTCATTTTGTTTACTTTTTATTTGTCTTCATTTTTTGTCACTCTTTTTTCTTACTTTTTCGATGACAAACTCTTAATTTAATGCTCGTTCGTGTTTGTTATGTATTGAAATATGTTGTACGAAGGCACGAAGAAGCAGCAACGAAATACTATGAATTCGCGAAACGCTTGAAAAGACGTGGCGCAGGAATAAAAAGTCGGTAACAAATGTCGTGCTCGGAGGAACTGAAAAGCATCGAGAAATTCACAAAACGTATCTCAAGGAAAATCATCTTTCGCGAGGTTTATACAATTTTAATGCTGCGTAACGTGACGCGCGCCCTCTCGATTAGTCATTCGACTTTTTTTTTCTTTCTTTCAGATTCGCTTTTTTTTCATTTCGACGACACTTAAATTATACGTCTATCAACAGAGCTTAAATTATATTCCAACATTTTGTAACAAGTTTATTTAAATTTCGATATTAAAAAAATTTTTTTAAATATAAAATAGTAATGTCTTCTTTTTACAACATTACTTACTTTTTTATATCTTTTTTATAAGTTTAAATTAAAGATTTTCTATGTTCATAGAAAATTGTGTGGGAAGAAAATAAGTTTATACTACTTGTTATTAACAATCTTTGATTTCGAGATAAAAATAAAACGAGATTGAATAATCCATTTGCTTCTTACGATATTACATTCGATCGACTTTGTTTTTGTGTGAGAAGAAAGTTCATTGACTTTTTTGAAGACTTTCTTTTTGCCCCCGGAGAAGCTTTTGACGTTTCACACTTTGACAATACTTTTGACGTTTGCAGAGGGAAGAAAAAAAATGAAGAAATAAATCTCCATTTGGATGAGAATGAGTCTACCCATTTTTTACAAGTACCAGAAAAGACTTTTTCGTGGTGTTTTTTCAAAAACATTTATAGAACAACGAAATAATCTTAGTGGAATTTTCTACTTTCGAAACAATATGAGGACAGACGGTGAAAAAATCGTGAAAAAATATCGAATGCAAATCAATAAATGGTCATCCTTTTACGATATATATTGACTATATATAGAAACATTAAATTTATGTCCATTGCCAAAGAAAAACTTGTTGTCATCTGTAAATCGGTTTTCTGTTAAAAGTGATTCGAATAATTGTTTTTTCTTTACAAAATTACTCTCGCTGGATTACTTTAGAAAAAAAGAAAACCCGTTGAAAGCATATTTCAAGTCGGTGAAAAGTTTTCTATATAAAAGTATTAAGAATCTCGCAACTTTGGTTGTTTTTAATTAAGACAAATAACTTGTTTGTGCTTAGAAAATGTCTCAAGGTCGTGACGATAAAAAAAAGCCAACTTGAAACTGTGCATCTCTTAGAACACTTAATTAATTAATTACCAATTATAACTAAGAATCAGTCGTGTGTTTGCTTTTTTATTCATTTTTTTTCTTTATCTATGTTTTGTTCATAAATAACATTTCATAAAGGTTAAAGAAAACACTTTAAAGAATAGCTTTGCATAAAAATTGTATAATCTCAGCTCAAAGTCTCTACGTACATTGTATGTACAGGACATATATATATGTATATATATATACGTATATAGAGATATGTATGCATGAAATAAATGTCTATTTTTATGCGAGAAAAATGGTCAAAAAATTAATTAAAGCATTATCTATGTTAAAGAAACAGGGACGAGCAAAAAATAGGAAAATAACTGCATTCTCATTTTTTTACGGTGCAAACACAAGACATTCTTTATTTGTCAAATAAATAATTCACATAGCAGTGTAAATACAAACAAGAAGAGTGTCTCAAAGAAGCCCATTTTTAGCGCAAACGAAATTCAACAGGAAAAGGAGATATAACGTATTGACATTTGCAAATAATTATCATTAAAAGTTGAGTTTCATCGATTAAGTAAACAACAAGCGAAAAGATCTTTACACAAAAAAAAGGTCGAGTTGAATAGTAAAGCTTTGAAAAGTTTGAATGAAAGTTTGTCGTCGAAGAGAGAGAGAGAAAGAGATAGAGAGAAAAAAAAGAGGCAAATATTTGTCGGAATGTAAACAAGTTGCGACTCACACGCGATGCTGTTAAATCACGACAAATCTTAAAGCCAAACATATAAACGTATGTCAAAAATCTTATTGGACCTTATTATTCCAAATTGTATAATGCATTTTGAAAATTTTTCGTCAACTTTTGTTGGAACACAAATCACATGATAACTTCCAGTAAAAGAGATTAATTTGTAATGCAAAATTGCGCAAACATGAAATTATTTGAAAAGTGCTACGCAAGCATATTTGATGCAACGAAAATGAAAATGTTTCCTAGATGTTTTTTTTCTTCGTATTCTGTTTTTAACTTACACTTGAGAATACGAAATTGGATTATTATAAACGTTAAAGGATTTTTAACTTGTAACCTTTTAAGATTTATTTTTGTTTCATTTCTTGCATTCAAAGATTAAATAAAAGAAATCGTTTCTTACGTGCATTCTTTTTTTATTAATTATCTTATTCTATATGAATTAAAATTTTTTTTCTTTTTGTATATTTAGAAAAGCAGACGAAAAAAATGGAAAAGTAATTTTTTTTTCGATTTCCCTTTTTTTACATTTTTTTATCAAATAACAAAGAACATGGTATTTCTAGGTTATAAAGATTTAAATTATAGTGAATGCAGTCGAAAATCAACAAGAAATGTTGAAAAAGTTATGTCAAAGTTAGAAACAATTTCCATTTGATATAACAAAGACGAAAACAATTACAGAAAAAGTACATTTTATTATTCTTTTTTCTAAACAAACATATGATTTTTAGAAAAAAACGTACATATATATATAGATATGCGCTGATATTTTATTCATACGTATGACAATGAAATTTTATGTAAAAAGAAAGCATATATATTTCACGAAAGAATTTAATGAAATCGTACATTTCGGGGCAGTATTTTTGATTAAACATATAAAACAGGATATAACGATAGTTTCACTTTAGGTAAAATTACATAAAATATATATACAACCGAGAAGGCATCATATATTTTTACTCGAAAAATTATTGCCATACATAAATGCACGTCTTTTATGAAAAAAATGTAAGTAAAAGACGCTGTTTCACGAAGTATGTACAAGGCTTTTCAAACCTTTAATTAGGGCAGAAAAAATCACTTTTCTGTCCTAGGGTGGAAAAGACCTCATTTCTATCCTAGGGCGGAAAAGACCTCATTTCTGACTCGAAGGGTTGTTTCCGCCCGAGGGTAGAAAAGTATTTTTTTGTCCTAATTCGAGGTAGAAAAAGACATTTCGATTCTAGTTAGACATCAAACTATAAATCATACTTATTTGCAGTTAATGGCGCTATTAAGTATTGAAATTTCAGGACTTTTTCAAGTTAGTGCGGAAACAATCGTTGCAATCTAACGATTGTATGAAAGGAATGACTTTTTTTAGTTTCCTGCAAATCTTGAATCGCATAAAAAGTATTGCAAAATTTGAAACAGCGCTCCATGTAAACAATAAGAGCCTCGGGGTTAAGGGTTCTCACACGAGCGTCGTAAATCATCGCACGCATACTCGACCAACAAAGTTGCATTATTGCGCGGGCAAAATGTTTTGTCAGGTCTTTTATAATAAAAAGACAATTTACCCGTAAATTCACGTTAAGAGTAGCTCATTGTAATAAATAATGAGACACGAAATTTTGCGAAACAACATTGTTGTTTATATTACGCGTACACTCGTGTAAGTCATCACCGCGAGAGTGTTGACTTGCGATTCATCAATTGGGAAATGAGGAAGGGCGCGAAAACGGTTAATCACAATTGAAGAGCATTTTGATAGTAAATAACTGAAATAATTGAAAGGCTGAGATGAGTTCAGGTAACATTTTGATTATCGCATTAAGAGGAAAGTTTTGGAGCTCAACTAAGTTGATCAGTTTGCATAATACGAAAAGACACTTATATGTTACATTTCTATCCGCTGATGTTTTAGTTTGACGAGCTTTGAAGTTTTCTGAAAGAATCTGCCTGCACTTATTTGTTCAATGCACTTTTTTTTTATTATTTCGTAATATTTCAACTCGTAAAAGCATCATTGCAAAAGCTCTTGCTGAATCGGAAAAGAAGAAAAAAAGCAGAAGTGAAAGATAAAACGTGTCGAACTTTTGATTTTTGGATCTGAATTTGAATGTGTTGCTGTCTTTTATTGCTGAAAACTACACTGTTTATACGATTTCAACAGTCTGTAAAAAGGAAGACATTTTCTTACTTTCAAGTTTATCTATCAATTTGAGGATAACAACGACAACAACAATGATATTTGCTGCAAAGCTATATATCAGTCTTGCCAATAAAACCTTACGAGACGTTTATCTCGATGTTTATCCATAAAACCATAACTTTATTTAGCATAAACGAAATGCATCAGTCACTTCAATAAAATCCTAACTCCAATACGAATTGAATTGCCAATGGCAAGATAGGATGCAGTGGAGATTATTGCCTGTACTGCACTGCTGCCTTTATTTGCAAGACGCAAAAGGCAAAACCATAAGACGCTTATCTTGACGTTCAACACGACAAACGTTACTTTTAGCGATTTTACGTAATATAAACTATCCATTAATTTTGTTTAATGGAGGTTGCTTTTTCTATGTTGATAATTAAATGTTAATTTGACTGAAATGTACGACAAACATCTTAGAAAATTCAATTTAAATTAAATGTTAAATTGAATGTTAATTTTAATACATTTTATTTTAAAATTAAAAGAAAATAATAAATAAAAAAAATAATTAAAAAAATTTTAATTTGATTTAATTTAATAAAGATTTTTTACACTTATACAGTTAATTATAAGTGTACTGAATTGACGCTTCTACAAGCACAAGGATTGAACTTATACTTATACAGTTATTAGCATACAGCTTACACTTATGGACTTATGTATGAGTGGACAACTTGCACTTACACACTTACATATCAGTGTAAGTTTGAACTTATTGATTTCCCATTTAACCATATAAGTATTGCTTAAGAATATACACTTATACTTTTATTAGTGCGCAAAGAAAAATTTTACACTAATCTGTTAATGTAGAACTTTTAATACTTCGACATTTATTAGTGTTGAGTTGATGTTGAAACACTTAGCAAAGTGTTTGAATGTCATCTTAAAAAGATTTCTTTTATTGAACAAAAAGGTAATAATGTCAACTTAAAATATGTTAATATCATATCCAACACTTATCGTTTGAACCTGCGATCGAAAACGAAAGACTGAATTTGATTCTTAACTGTTGCAAAATTCTAATTTGCGCATTAACGAAGCATGCACACGCATAAAACAACTTGATATGCGTCACACGGCTTCTTAGGTTCATCACTGCTGATAAAAAATTCAACACCACAGTTTCCACTGTGACTCCGGTTCCGAGAATTCTTTATCTTTCGTACGCTTTCAGGGTAGGATTTTGGGGGAGCCGCAAGTTTATTCACAGCGATGTTGGTTTGTGGAAAAGCCTCAGTTGACTGAGTGTTCGTTGCGAAGATATTCCGCTTGACGACAGCCGAGGCAAAACCTCAACCTTGCACGTCTTAAAAGGTGTCGAAAAGATGAAGTTACATATTTGCGGGACATAAGGTTTTCTCATACTCTGCTTTTTGTATTTCCTTGTCTTTTTAGTTTTATTTCCCATCACTTACTCCGAATTTCAAAAACAAATTTCAAACAAGCCGAAAGCTCGTTTAGAGAACGATAAGCAAACTTGCGATAAACTTCTGATAAGATAACTATTCTCCTTCTTCTACTTAAGATTATTAGATCAGAATGTGTTTTCTCGAATCCAGACAATTAACGTAATCTGTGGTGGAACAGAGAGTCTCTTATTAACATTTTGTATGTCTGTTTTGCATATGTCAAATGTGTGCTGCAAAATAGCACTCATGTAAAATGAAAGTACAACATTTTATTGAAATTTATTTTTAACTTAATTTTTAATGTTGGAGATAAAAGTTTGCATTTTTTAATATTCAAGTGAAAAGACTACTTTAATGTCCTTTACTTTAGATAATAACTACATGCATTATCAATATCATCACCTAATATTCAATATTTATCAGTTAATCATTCAAATATGAGACAATGAAAATTGACTGTTTTGATTGATTACATTTATTCTAAGTTACTTCAGTAGTCATTAATTTCAATTATTATGCATTCATAATTTATGAGTTGTCGATATTACACCTCTAATGATAATTCAAAGCGAATACGTTAGCATGTTTAAATGATAATTTCAACCATCGCGTTCGTGTAACTAAATAAGACTATTATCCATTTGTGCAGCGACAAGACACTTATCTAACACTTCATCATCACTCGCTTGATCTTACGATAGAAACCAATGGCCATAGATATTATAAGCCAGCTTTTCATAAATTATGTCGACTTTATAGTTTACAAGCACAGATTAATGCCTAATTAATGTACGTATATAAATTCACGACTCAAGTCAAATGAATATCCAAAGTCGCATGATAAACATTAAAGAGTTATCATCGAAAATCTTGATTGATTGATTGACGAAGTTTTGCAGCGAAAATGTGTTCTGAATTGGAACACTGAATGCCGTAGAATCAATGAGTCTGAATCTGCAACTTAAATTACAGATTAGAGCTTCTCAAAGACCGAACATCTTCGGAACAAAAGTAACATTCTATATCGTCAACTTCCGTCTTTCACTTCAGACGACTTTTTTTTTTCTCTCCCAACTCGATCCATCTTCTCCCTTCTTTCATCGCTTCAAAGGCGCACACATTTCCCTCAGACGCGACTTCCGCTACCATCTCTTTCTTTTTTCTTTCCTTTTCTTTCTTCCCCTCTTTCTCTCTCTAACTCTTTTCTTCTTGTTTTTCAGAAGACAGAAACAAAATGAAGATCCACTTTTGCCAAGTACCTTATAGACAGAAAGCGTTGACAGCAAAATCTTGACAAAATCCACTTGCTCGTCGTTGCTTTGAAGAGTAAATCTCCATTCAGGGTAATCTGGCTGGTTATTGCGGTGCGGTCAGTGCGGGTGGGTAACACGGCCGGCTTAGGTCTCAGTCTCGCCACCCATCTCGCTCTATCTCTCTCTGTCCCCGTCGATAACTCAGGCACAATAACTCTCTCTCTCTCTCTAACTTGATCTCACACTCTCCGTTGCAAATGCTAAATCGTAAGCCGATTCGGCGGAAAACTTAACCGGACTCGCGCGCGCGCACATTTACATAAACATAAGCACGTAAACACATTAGCACTTTAACACTGTACCAATCTAAACCAACCCTCTTAAGGACCGAAAAATTGTAATGTTGACACCTGTATAGAAAATCTTCATCACTCAGAACGATCGTCTTATTGGTCGATGAAAAAGCGCGCCAAGTGCGTGTGCGATAAAACGCCACCAGTGACCGTTATACCCATATGACTAAAGAGTACCGACGAAAAGTAAAAAGGAAAAAGAAAAAGACCCGAAACAAGAATCAAAGACGTATGAGAAAGACCGTTATATATGTGTGTATGTGTGTGTGCAAGAGAGAGTGGAGTGGGTATGTATGTGTGAGGCTGTTTGTGTTTGTGGACAGCGCGACGTTCACTGGTCGACGTACTCGTAGCTACTAGTGCGCCCGACACCTCCACCCTTGCCGACAACACCCCACCGTGCAAAAAGCGGCGCCCCCTAAAGAGTGCGCACGCGCCCAGTCCTAGATTTCGTCTCGGTTCCTGATTTTTCGTGATAAAATCGTTTGTCTTCTCTGCCGCGAGTAGCTGTGCACTCTCGCAAGCTTCGACACCGTCTCCCCCTTCAAGCGGGGATAGGTACCTATCGTGCGGTCGCACTAATACACATGAATAACATACATGCACATGCACGTACACATGTTGATGTTCCAAAAACGAACATGTGTAAGTGTCCATGTGAAGAGAAGGCAACGGAAGGTATACCCTACTGGTACACGACTATGTGGCAAACGACATTTGGATATGTATAAATGTGCTGGAATTTCACCGACAGTGTAAACTCTCTGTACACATGTTCAATTTTGACTATATATGTGTATGTAGGTGCACACGTGCAACGAGATGGTCGCGAGGGATGACATGAGGAGACTATTGGGAGTTGGATGTATTTCGCGAATCCACACAAGTCAATGTTAAGCCATTTATTGAAGATTACACGAGTACAATCCAATGGCTGATTAAAAATGGAGAATGGATGATGATGATGTCGAGGAGATAAATATTGACCTTGTTGAGAATAATGTGTAACTTTATCTGATGGAAGAAAAAGGAGGAAGGAGAAAAGATGGGATTAGATTTTACTTTCGGTTTAGAGATGAAATGTATTATATGAAAAAGTGTGTGTGTGTTGAGTCAACTTGCATGAAGGGTATCTCAATTTTGTTGGCAAGCTAACAAAACTAATTCAAACTGTTACACTTATGAATATTAATGAAATTAACTAGGACTGAGGAAAGTCCCTAAAACTAATGAAAATAACACAAATGGAAGACTTGCAAAAATTTAAAAAAAGGAAAATTAAGGAAAAAATATGAGCCATATTCCAAAAATTATTTGGAATATTGCGCAAAAGACTGTTATGATTTTTGAATCATATGAACTTGAGATGAAACTTAATTAATGCATGAAAACTAAAGCTATTAAACTTACAAAAAGTAATAAAATTAATTAGGACTAGCGAAGCTAAAACTTGTTAACTAATAAAACCCGACTAAAAGCTAACAAAAGCAACTTAAGTGAATTGCTAAGACTAAGGAAATGAGTTAAAACCATTACACGTTCGGAAACTAATACATTTAATGAAAACTAACTTAAACTAATACATCCGGCTCGAAGGACTGCTGTAAGTGGACCAAAACTAAAAGAAACAAACATCAAAGTCTACAAAACTTGTTAAAAAATGGAATACTATGTTAACTTTATTTCAAACTAAAAAACATAATTTTCATACGATCTTGCATAAAACCGTTTTTAACTGAAATATTTTATTTTTAAATCACAATTTCTTTTTCCAAATTCATACTTGATTCCGTAGTTATTTCCTTCTTAAGTTCTAAAAAAACATTTTGTTGTTTTATATTTTTAAGCTGACTTTGTTCTTTTTTATAATAAAAATTGTTTCTTAGGTACACACTCTAAATAAAATGGAGCACAATAATTATATGTATATATTTATTTTTTTAATAAGATGTCTGTTTTCGACGATTTAACTTTAATTTTCTACTTGTTTATCTAATACAGACTAAAGGTATATATACTCCCATTTTCACATAATGTAGAAATAAATACGTTGTTCTTTGTCTTTCTTTACTCAACTGCAAAATACTTGCACTAAACATGTAGAAAAATATATATAATTAAGGAAAAAAGAAATGCGAATTTAATGCAACGGAACAAAATAACGAAAGAAAGTTTCAACCAAATGTAAATAACAAACAGTAAAAGAAAAAACTGTATTCAGAATTGTGCAATCATAATGATAAACAAATTAATAATTTTATATTAAAAAATATTGAAATATAATAACGAACATGTGTTATATTTCTACTTTTAATTCTACAGTTATTAAACGATATAAGATCGTTGTTGAAATAGAACAATTAATTAATTTAACAATAAAATCAAATACATGCGAATGAAATAAAAAAATCCTATTTTAATAAATAAAAATAACACGTCAAATACAACACGTATATAATTCTATAATAAATAATTTACAATTAAAAAGGCGAAGTGTGAGACAAAAGTAAAATACAGTTTTTAACAAGAGGAAAAATAGTCCAATCGTACAGTGTTAATTAACAATTTGACATTTTACGCAGCAGATATTTGAATGTGAAATTGAAAAAATACACACAAATAGCGACTAAAAATTAAAATTCATTTGTTTATTTTTAAAAATCAGCATAAACAATGTGTACACATTTATCATTCGACAATTATTTCTTAAAAATGTAAAAAAATGAAATAAAACATGTGATAGTTCCAATTAATTTTTTTTCTGTTTCTTTATGCTTCATTAAGCAATTTAATAATAATTTACTTTTATTATAAAATTTCAGTTGTTATTGTTATTTTTGTTTGAATTTTATAAAGACAAAAACCATGAAACCCATTTTGATAATCTTTGTGAAATAATTAATCTAACCTTTGACTGCAATCGCATTTTTGTAATTTTGCATAAGTTAAATCAAAGAAATTTATGAAACTACTTTAAAACATTTCAACACAGAAATTTCAAGAAAACAACTTCGTTCAAATGATCATGTTTCTGATATAACTAACAAATTCCATCTAATCTATTTTTATTCAGAAATGAACTAAGTTTCCCTTGTAGCTATGAAAATTAACATTTCTATGCATTGCTCTTTGTCTGTGCATTTAAAATTAACTAAAATTGTCTTACAAAAGTTTAGCAAAGCATTTTCAAATTCGATACCGTTACAAAGTTCAAGTGTTAAAAGAAAAGATACATCTTTAATTGAAAAGTAAAAAAATCGAAGTTAAAGTAAAATAATACAAATTATTATTTTTTGCATGAAAAAACATAAATTAAATATCCACTTTCAAGAAAAAATGAAAATGAATTTGTTTACAAGAAGAAAATTATGTTTTAATGTTATTTTATATTTGAATATAGAAAAAATACAAAATTAAAAAAAAATATACTGTATAAATATATAATATAATTAAAGAATAAAGCAATACACGTTTTAATTCTTAATTCATTATTTAACAATTTAAAACTAAAAAAACAAAAACTAACTCCGGTGTAGCAGATCTCAAGAATCACCTGTTAAAATGATTTTTCATTATGTTGATTAAATAACAAATATTTAATTTGTTTAATATTTTTTATTTTTAATCGTAATTTTAATGTTAAATATTAAAAGTAGCTTTAATTTTAATTTATGACGCATTCGGAAAGTAACAATATTTTATATTAATAAAGGACAGACAATTCAACCCACATAAGTGCGTCCTTTAAAAAAAGTTACAAATTATTTCTTTTACAAATTAATTTTAGATAATTTTTTTGTTTACTTTCGCAATAAATTTAAGAAAATTGTCATATCACGTCATTTAACAAAGATTAAATTTTCGACCGTCAAAATGTATTAGAAATATTTAAATTCTTGACTGTCAGTGACGGTCACTTGATCGTCACATGACATGTCATTGTCAAAAAAAATTGTGACGGTTAAAAATGCATCACCCATAAAAGTGTTTTATATTTGCAAGAATCTGTGCAATTTTTAATTAAAGAATTATATTTCACTATAATAATCATAAGTATACTTATTGTACAATTTTAATCAAACGTGTAACGAAAATTACTCATTTACTTATGTATTTCATTAATTCATTTACTTTTTAATATAATTCTCATAAAAAAATATAATTATATAAAGAAAAGCGCTCCAATTTGTTAATCATTAATTCGCGTAATTGCATACATCCCATACAATTTTCAATAATGCTTTAATTAATTAGCAACGTCTAAGAATTTTATTTGCGTAATAAAAAGTTACTCAGCTATAATAAATAAAGTTAGTACATCGTTTAGATGTATGTATAAAATTAGACTATAAAAATTATTCTTATGTTAATGTAAACAAGTTAATTTTGTATGTAAAATGTATAACATTAAATTCATACATTTAAATGTAAAAAACTTTAGTCACTTTTAATTTTTAGGAAAACTTTAATCTGCACGCTAAAAATTGCTTATAGTATTTTCGCTTTTACGAGGAAAATAAATATATTTTTGATCTAACTTTGAAATAAAACATCAAATTTTTCTAAAATGAAGAAAAAAAACATTTTTTTCACCGAAAAATTCTTTTGATAACAATAAAATATGCAAATTTATTCACTATTTGCGGTTTCGCTTTGTTGGCTCTTTTGCAATTTTTTTGCATTTACTTTTATACAAATAAAGTATTAAACAATCAAGATTTTGCATAAATGTAAGTACGTAATGCAGACTTTTTTCCGCGGTGAGGGGAAAAAGAACTTTGATAATTCACCTAACTCGCGGAGTTAAGATCAAAACTTATTTCAAAACAGTTGACGGCTGAAATTCGCAGACTGCGAGAAAAAAAAGAAAGAAAGTTGATATCGTCTCGCACTGTTTTCCATTAAAATAATTATTTCCAAGAAAAAGTTTACTCGCGAATTATTTTACATCACTTCTAACAGAGATTATGAAAAATACAATTTGATAATGTAAATGTAATTGAATATGCTTATGTTATAATTTTAAAAAATAATGAAGATGAGAACAAATCAAATCTAAAGAATGAATAAATGCAGAATAGTTATAAGAAAATAATAAATAAATATTCCAATTTGTGAGAATGTTTTATTTGAAATAATAAACATTAACAAAAAGTAATTTAATAACAAGAAAAAACAACTTTTGTTTCGTTTTTTGTAACTTGTAAAATAGTCTTTTGTTAAATATTCAAATGTTTGTGTTGCAAAAGTTCCATCGGTGTTTCGCATTTTCAAAAGCTTGCTTATTGAAAACAGAAATTAAAAATTCACTTGATTAAAGGGTTCATTTATTCTGACTTAAATCATCCATTGCATATTCATCTAAATTAAGTACAGTTTCATTCAGTTAAGTATAATCTGATTCATTTTCTAAAGCATATCCATGAATAAACCCAAAATAATGTTTTTTTTAATAACCCATCAACATTTGGAGCAATTTTCATTTGTAAACTTATTTTAATATAAACATTTTTACTGTTGCAATACGCCTAAAACGTTAAAATGATTATTATTATTATTATTAATATATGAAACATTGATTTTTCGTATTTCTTATAGAAATATTTGCAATGTTGCCAATCGAAATGTTTTCTCTAAATGTACAAAAATGAAAATTCACTTTTTCAAGAAGTGAAGTAAAATCAAATATTGAAAAATAGAAATATCAGTACAAAAAAGTGAAAAACACATTTTTTTATTTTTTACTTTTATTATTGTTTATTAACATTTTTACTAAAATTCTTAATTATTTTTTTTTTATTCTTATATTTTTCCATATTTTTAATTGGAATTTATAATAAAAAACCCTTCTGTAAGATTTGAACCCATGTAGGTATTATGACATTTTTTTGTCGTAAAAATCTACCTCAAGTGTAAGTTCTTAGGTTTTCTTTTCTTCGAAATTAACTTTTTGTAAGTTACAATTTATTTTGTTTTGTAATTAATAATAATTAATTAATAATAAATAATAATTAATTTTGACTTTTGTAATATAAAAAATCAATCACTCAATTAGTGCAATTTGACCTTATTCTAATTTTGAGAATAATTACATCAAAATAGTAAAAATCAAAATTCAGTTACCCGATATACAATTTTTCAGATGTTACATCATATTTTACATGCATCATTTAATTGAATACAGATTTCAAAAAAAGAATAAATATAAGGTTAATTAATTAAATTGAATGAAGGTGGCAAACGTTGATAAACTTTCGGTGAACAAATAATAACGAGGTCTCATTGGTCCATCTATTTCGTAACACTGAAATACCTCGAAAAAGGACTCTGTTTGGTCAGCGTCGAGTTTGAAACCCGGATCTCTGCACAGAAATTATCACTTACAAGCACTCGTTGCATTCGATCAAAGACAGCGGAGACATCAAAGGCTTTTTCTGCCAACGTTATCGTCAACGAGCATCGCTGATACGATTCTCTGCAGCCATTAACGAATATCCACTTTGAATTTCATAAAATCACACGAGAAAAATTCAATCAAATTTACAATCGAAAATATTGACAACTTTTATATTGTAACTTTTATATAAACTCCTTTTTTCTTCACTTTTTCATCTATGTTAAATTTTTTTTGTTCCATTTTTCGTGTGATTTTATCTGTAAAAACACTTCCTTTTTTTACTCTCTTAACTTTACATACATCCTTTTTTGTGTCCAGTTTTTGTTCTATTTTCATTACATGCTTTTCGTGTATATTAAAGCTTATTTTATATTTAACCACTCAATTTATTAAAAAAGAGGAAAAATCGCAAAATTTTGCGGCATCTCATTTTAAATGAAAATAAATAATGGAAACTTCAAAAGAAACATGAACCGAAGAAAACGACATCAAAGTAATATAATAATGATGATTAATGTGAGATGACGGAATAAAGATGATACAATTACTGTGATAAATTGTATATTCAAATTTAAAATAACTGAATAAGGCCAATTCAATAAAGATTAAACATTTCTGAAAATAACGAATTAAGCTTAAGTTAATAGTAGAACAAGAATTTTTAATAATACTGATATATGCGGAAAACTGGATTGCATTTTCAAGTTGATGAGCATGTGGAAAATAAATTATATTTGGAATTATTTTGTTTCATTTTTTAAGTCCAGCGTAAATGAAAATAACGAATTCGTAGAATTAAACAAATTCTTTTAAATTATATTTTTGTTTCGATGAATACATATTTTTTCGCCACACGGTTAAAAAAACTGCATTTTCTGCTCCCTTGTGACGAAAAATATCGTTTGCACCATGGAAAACAAAAAAAAAATTCTCACCTGGCACTTAGTAGCGATTTTTTTTTCTCAAAAAAATTCGCAGGAAAAAAAGAATTGTCGGGAAAAGAAAATTACTTTTTCTCATACGTGTATCGAAAACACGTGTTTTCGATACTCTCAACGTCGTCCCTTTCTTCTCTCAAAAGTGGGACGAAAGTGGCACTTTCTCTCCCTCGGGAGGGAAAGTTTGTATAGCTTAAATAAGTGAAACAATTTTTTTAACTACTTTGGAAAGAATTACTTTTCATCACTCTAGTTACTTTTCATCACTGTACAGGGTGTATATATATATACACCCTGTGGTATATAATGTAGCATATAGACATAGTTTATGCCACAGTATGGCAAATGCCGTGGCAACCTTGGCTAAACCTGTGGCAATATCTATTTTTACATATTTTTTTACCAGGAATAAACTCTTACTGTTTCGATACCTTTTTGTGACATACCCTGTAGTTACTTTCCATCCCTCTGGAGAGAAAGTGCCACTTTTATCCCATTTTTCGAGGAAGAAAAGACCTTTTCAGCACTTGTGCAGTACGGAAAGTGGTGATTTTCCGCACTTGTACGGAAAATAGCCACTTTCCGTACTGTCCCGCGTGCAGAAAAATGTCGTTTTGCACACGGGCGCAAGCACCCTAGTAGAAAAATATACTATTCCGATACACTGGTGAGAAAGAATATCGTCCTCAATTATTCACACTCGTCTAGAATCGGCAACTTTTCTCCCTAGTTGAGGAATATACTATTTCGTCACTCAGGGAGGGAAAGTGCCCTTTTCCTCCCTAGAGAGAAAATATACTATTTCAGCACTTGTACAGTACGGAAAATAGCCACTTTCCGTACTGTCCCGCGTGCAGAAAAATGTCGTTTTCCACACGGGCGCAAGCACCCTAGTACAAAAATATACTATTCCCTCCCTAGAGGTGGAAAGTAGACAGTTACTTTTCCTCCCGCGGGATGGAAAGTAAACATGAAAAGTTACTTTAATTATTATCTTATTATTAATTAAAAAATTGATGATAAATAAGATAATAAATAATAATAAGATAATAAATTGTTTAAAATAACTTCGTTTAATTAAAAAATCCAAAACACTATAAAAGATTTAAAAGACGTGAATATATTTCATAATCAAATCACATTTAACTTAACATCAAGAACAGCTCGAAATACAAGCTAAGCCTTCATTCAAACGTCTAGTACATCTCAAGATAAGTCAAAGTCCTTGTACCGCAGAGCGTGAACTGCAGATTATCACTAGGAATCTCGAAATTAATACAATAAATTGCGATCCCGACAAAAACCTTGGCACTAGGCGACGTAATTTCGCTCAGCCGAGAGCATAAATCTCCTAAGTATGATGCGACGAGAAAACGCTTCCTTGCGTATTGTCCATTACAATATATGCTATACAAAAAAATTGTCCTCGGCACGCAGCCGCTGACGATCTCATTAAAACTAGCTCTCGAAGTGTTTCCCTTTTAGGATTTTTCCCCTTCGCATCAACTTGTTGACGATCTCATTAACTTAATCGACTTGTTCGACACATGCAATTAATTTTCTCGATTAACTTTACTAATATATATATGTATATAGATGTATCTTTATATAGATATATGTAAATCTGTCTTAAATTTACTTTTTTTAAATTGAAACTCGTATTTGGTTTTTCTTTTTTTATTTAATAATTTTAATCATTTTTGCTAAAGAAAAAGTCTCCAGTAGTCAAAGAAGTTAAATTTAAAAATTGTGAAAACATCTTTGCAAAAGACGAAATGCACCAAAAATATATATATTTTTTGAAATATTCAAGTTTAAAGGTCCTTTAAAGATTGAAAAGCAAGACGCAAATTTGGAGAAAAAGAATGTGTGAAGAAAAATACTGCCCTCGTCAAGCGACCCGAGTCTCATCGTAACCGTTTACCACTCGGACGAAGAAAACGATATCCCCCAATAGTAAGGGGAATTGTTTTTCGGAGCGTTTATTCTCGTTATTTATTTTGTCGCATGACGTTTCTCGATATATTCGCTGAATTTTTTCGATATCGTCGCTTCTTGACGTTATTTATAGAATGCCGAATCGTTGCTACCAAAATTAATGTCATTCAAATGAAGAGACGAAAATATATCGCTTTTTTTCGTATTTTTCTCCGACAAAATTTAAAACTATCGGAAAATACGCTTTTTAAAAAAAAACTATTTTTTGCCAAAAGTTTAGAAAAACAAATTTTAGATACGAAGAAACAAATTGAAACAAAAATAAAATTCATGGAATACAAAGATATATATAAAACAACGCAAACAAACTTATCTATAATAATTCTGAAAACTCTGTCTTTTTATGTAAAAGCTTTTTGAAACATTTCCAGTAAAAACAGCTTTTAATAAAAAAAAATGGGTTATTCAAATTTTGCCTTACTCTTGTAAGTTATTATATGTGTTTAGTAAGCCTTTTCTCCATGCCACTCAATCGAAAAAGACATTGTATAAAAGAAGACTCTGAATGAATCTCTTGGTCGGTCAAAAAATGCTTTGTAATACACGGTGCATTGTACTCTCGTTTATAAAAGATCGTATCCTATTGATACTCCATTAGATTTCACTTCCGGACATTGGCGCGTAAAAATGTTCATATAAGTTGATATAACTTGATTCACATTTTAGAGATATTAAATATTTGGATGTATAGAAAAAGCATTCGAAATTATTTTCATTCAATATTGAATATTTCTGACAAAATAGCAGAATTGCAAAACATATTATATTGAAACTTGTATATTATTTTATGACATTAAAAAATGCTCAAAATTATTATGTCATAAATGCAGTTTATATTTGACTACTTTTACGTTTTAATTTCAAAATTCATACTTTCTAAATGTTTTTAACATACTTGAAATAGTTTAACTAAATTCGTTAGTTAATTCTGTGTAAAGTTCACGCAACAAAGTTGTTACACTTAGTGGAGAAATCTAAAAGTTTATAACTGCGATAATGTATTTATATAATATTATATATTGCATTATGGATATATATAACTTTGATGTTATACTTTTTTTTCTATATGAAATTCAGTTTCAGTAAATATTCCAGTTATATATTTATATTAAAAAGCATTTGTGTACCAGTTATTTATAGTAATATAAACGTAGTTTCTGCACTCAACTAAGGTTGTAATAGTTTTAATTACACTCCAGCAAATTTCATTTGCTAAAGTACGATCAATGATTGTATATTGAAAGCTTGAAGGTATGACATAATTTTCCATCGATAGTTCGACTTTTTAAAATTAATTTTAAATGCTGTCATATTAAGAAATGCAATGGTGTTTTTTGCCAAATTTACAAAAAATAAAAACAATGTAATAAAATAATTCAAACTTTTTAGAACCTAAATTGTAATTCTAAATTTTACTAAATATTTTAAACATTAGTTTTAAAATAACTTCTTTGTTATAGAAAGTTCTATTTCAGTCACATAAAAAAAACATTAGATTTCAAGTTTGCAACACGTAAGAAGTAATAAAATTACCTGATGTAGTCTGTAAAAAAACTTTTTTAATTTAACAAATAAAAAAAGAAATTGGTAAAAGTACCATAAATGAACCGTAAAATGACTCACCCTGTTCGTTAATTCGTCATTTACTGGTCACTTCTTCACTAGGTGTTATCCAATGAGGCGTCATTACTCCCGCACAAATCAAAGACAAGAACGATCGAACACTTTTCACGCGCGCGTAGTGTCCGTCTCAACTGACTATCTAGCTTGTATTCCCATTGAACTGAGTCTGTGTTGCAAAACATTGTACTCATCGCCATTTGTTCTTTTTTTTTTTTTTTTTTTAGGTTAAGCGTTTAGTGTTAAAATTCGATATATCCAGATGGCGTTTTGTTTTGCAGATCTAACCTAAAACATATGATATTTTACATTAGAATATATTTAAGAATGTAGCGATAATAAATATATGAAATTGAATTTTTATAATTTTTGTAAAATGTTTTAAAATTTTTGTAAAAATGAAATATTTAAAAAGCTGAAACGCAATTTAAATCTCAAAAATTAAATACATACATTTTTCCTATTTTTTCCAAACAAGAATGGAATAATAACTAATTGTTATCGATTTATTCCCCGGCGTAAAATTTCAATAGTAACAAAAAAGTTAAAAATCAAACATTAAAAAAAGTAATTACAAATTGTAAACGATAACAAAGCTGAGTAAAGCCTCCACAACATGAATTTATCAAAGATTACGTTAATTCTTGAATAGTCTACAGAAAATTGAATGTCAACGATAATATTCGACAGTGCAATTAACTGTCTCAAAAACCTGTTACGATAAATGCAAACACATGAATTATGGAAGCGTAAAATAGACATACATTGGGTTTGATTTCACAAAATCAATGACAGTTCAAACAAAAGGCACCAGATCATCTTATATTACTTTTCAACGTTGCTTCGCAAAATCCCCAACGACGAATAATTTCCAATCGCAAATTTATCTCATTAATAATCTTAGCCGGACGGTTATTATCAGACAGTGAACAATATAAATTGAAATGTGCAATTTCTGACGGAAATTCAAAGTTTTCTTGTCATGCATGACCGACGATCTGACAGAAATGCACTCGATCATTCAATTCATAGCAATGTGTTTGAAATCGGTACGTTACGCTTCAAGAAACCATATTTATGTGAACTAGTTAAATCAACTTTGAATTGATGATATGTCGGTAAATAAAGACGTGACTTTTTTTTAAACAAAAAGGTCATGTTCTAATTAGACTTGAATGATCATTTTAAGAGCCGTATCAAACTTCATTATAAAGTTCCAATTCTCATCAAAATTATAATAGTTTAAGTACTTACAATCATAAAACAAAACAAAGGGGCGCTTAATTAAAGCTAAAATCAATCAATCCATTTTAATTTACCGGAATACAATCATTTACATACTTTTCACAAAGCCAGTTTTCAACGATTAAAATCTTCTTTTTTGTTGAGATAAAACAATTATTACACAAAAGTAAATATTTTTCTTCATCTGGGAATGAATTAATGAGAAATGTCTTTCATCTGATGATAGATAATTTTTCCTCTTTATTTCTATTCAAACAACGGTTGCAATTCTATTATTATCTTCTAAAGTTCTGTTCGATAACGTTTCAAACAGAAATTTACATTCGCCAGTTTTTGTTCCAGTTAATTTTTTTTTGTTTTCGTTTTATGTGTGTTAATAACCAAGTTCAGGGAAAATCTATGAAACATCATGAAGTTTAAAAGTCAAACAGAGGGTTTGTGCCTGACATATTATTTTCACATTATTGCGAAAACAAATACTCCAGAATCAATTTTTTTATATCTTTCAACTTAACCCGTTAATCACTATACTGTTTTTTGTCGCGGCTGGTCACCTTTGAGCCAATAATCTCGCTCTCTGATTGGCTGGAATAATTACAGCGTTGTCATGTTGTATTGCCATTTGATTCCTGAACAATTCGCTGGATATTTGGCAATAATTGACTGCAGCGCCATGGTGACAAAAATTTGTACTACATCATGTAAATGAAACGAAATTCTAAATAATATATTTCAATTATCATAGCGATAAATCGATAAACAATTATAATTTTATTTTATATTATATATTATATAAAAGAGTATTTTAAAAATGTTTCAAACATTTTTGTTGTTGCTCTTTTAGGAATTAAAATCGCATATTTGCAATACAACGATTATTTTACAATTACTTTTTAGGTATATAAATGTATAAGCGATAACAGTAATTTTATTTCCTCCAGTAAAATTCTTTCATTCGACACGATTTCCTTTGATTTCCGTCCAATGTCACCGCAGCATTTCTCAAGATTTTGATTTCGCGAAGTTATTTATTTTACTTGATGCTGTTTCCTAGACGCGAGCTTGTATTTTCATCGAAACAAGTGTCCTTAATACTTTTTTTTCATCAAAATCCCATATCGATGACCCTTTTTCACTTGTTATCATTTTATTGCTCAACAAAGACAAGTGAAATAAGACAGTTTTTAAAGGTGTGTGAAATAAGACAGTTTTTGTTTGTATCGGTACATAAGTATTTATGTAACATTTCACACTATTTTGTATATAAATATTAAAAACAGAAATTTTTAATATTTTTAGATGAAAGAACTGGTGGTTCCTTTAAATATTGATTTTAAATACCTTCAACAACTTTTTATATAATCATTATTATTATTATTATTTTATACTTTTTTTAATTATGTGTCGGAAAATGGTTTTTACGATAATTGGAATTATTTATACATATTTCTGAATAATTACGGCATTTTTTATTATAAATGAAATTATGAATCCAAAATATATATCAAGGGGCGCGCCAGCGCCCCGACGAGCCAAGGCGCTAAGCAATCAAGGGGCGCGCCAGCGCCCCGACGAGCCAAGGCGCTAAGCAACACTATTTTCTGCGATTTTGGCTGACATAACCTCAATCGCATGATTATCGCCCGTTTTTTCAAACTTAAGATACATCTTTA
>JABFPJ010001057.1:0-29322 GCA_022817425.1 Gryon sp. ZL-2020 | reverse complement strand
TGATTTATTTTTATTTTTTTTTTACTTTGTTTTGTTTTGATTTGTTTTTATTTTTATTTTTCTTTGTTTTGTTTTGATTTGTTTTTATGTTTATTTTACTTTGTTTTGTTTTGATTTGTTTTTATTTTTATTTTACTTTGTTTTGTTTATTCTTCTTTGTTTTGTTTGTTTTTTGATCAATAGATATAAATCATCCAAAAAACGAAATTATTACTACTTAATCGATTATTATTTTTTCATAATCGTCCATCCTTACTTAAAATACTGTTATTTTCGAATCAATTGGAATATCTGCTTAAACCTAATGTAACTAATTGTGACATTCGTCGCATTATATCACAATATTCGTGAATAAATTTGCGCTCATTTTTGTTCTCAATTTGTCGCCAAACAGTTTGGGAATCTACTAAAAGCTGCTTTATCTTTTTACGAACAAAAAACAGTATAAAATGATGCTGAAGTAACATATACTTCAAAAAATATATTTGTGAACATTTATTTTTCCAAAAATACCTGTTTTCGTTTAATAACAAAATGCGGCCCTTGCAATATAAAAAAAATGATCATCGTACTCCAAGAAACGCATGTCATAAGATCATCGATATTATTTCTATTTTTATATATATAATTAAGCTGAGCGACAGAATAAACAGAAAGTATCAAAACCCTTCAAAAAAAAACTAAAACTCACTTTCAATTTTGAATTTCAAATTTAAAAAATAATCATTATAAAAAAATTAAACTAAAAAAAGCATTGATGTAATAAGAAAAAATGCAAAATATGAAATCACTTGACATATCAAAAATGTTATCAGCAAGGTCTCATAAAAAATATAAAAACAGCATTTTTCCCAAGTGAGTTCAGTCGAATCGATGTACCACATGCACAAAGTGGTGCTCAATTTTTTCACTACTTTGTAATAAGGCGTTTCAAAAACATTTTCGTTACATTGTAAGTTGAAATTGTCATCGAAATACAAATCTTTAAATGATATTAAAAGTGAATAATACGGCAGTTTTATTTTCATATTAGCCGCGATGAAGAAACAATACAAAATGATTTTTACATTAAACAAGAATTCAACTCAAATAATAACATTAACTTATTACATTAATATTTCATAAATACAATTTTATTTTTTTTTAACTTGACGATTTAATGACTTGCAATTATAAATGAGTTTATAAACTTTAAGCGCGGTTATAAGTACAATTAAAATTATAAATTGAAAAGAATAATTGTATAACTGTTTTTTTAATATTTAAATAAGTAGTTGAGTGACTTATAATTAAAGTACTTATGTGCAATAAAAGCAATCATTATTATGGGGTATTTTAACATATCATTATGTTATAATTTTATGTGGCATATTTTTCTTAATATAGTGTAAAATTATATAAAGAACCGTAAAAAAGTTGAAAAATTGTAACAGCAATGTTAGATTAAAAGTATGTTCAGAAGAGTACGGTTTAATATATAAGATAAATGTGAATTTGTGAAATAAATTTTTTGCAATTTGTACAAAGTTGTGTTCAAGTGTATATCTTCCATATTTACTATATATTATTGCATATTTGACAGGTTTTGCAAATATATTTTTGAATGTTCATGATTTTATTGAAAATCGACAAGAATTACGATTTTTAATAAAAAATGTTTAAAAAAAATAATTTATAGTTAAATTATGTTTTATATATGAGAAAGTATAATATTTTTACATTTTTATAAAAATAAATAATTTATTAGTTAACTAATAATTAATAAATATATTATATAATTATATAAATTATATAATTTAAATATAAAGAATAATACAATTTAGTTTAAAAAATTTTTTAATTTAGTTAGATGAATAAAAATTTATAAATGTTGTGTATTATAGTTTTTACTACATTTTACTTAATAAAAGTGTAAAATATTACACAAAATATTGAGACCCGTATATAGTTCATATATAACTTTTTTGAGATTTTTTAAAATTATTATTTAAATATAATTAAAATAATTAATTTTAATTAATTAATTTAAGTTAATATTAATTCATTTGTAATAAATTAAATAACAAAATTAAAACATTAGATTACATTAAGTAATATAAATTAATTCATTTAATTCTATTAACGTTTTATATTCGTATATTTTGATTAATAAAATATTAATATTATTTTTTTTTTTAATTTTATTTTTTACATTTATTTCATAAATATTTTCTTCTAATTTGGCTGTAACTTTGTCTTTCCGTCCATTTTCTTTATCACTTTGCTTTTTCAGCTTTCCACATTTTTCTTGTTGCATTGCTTTTTCATTCAACATTTTTGCTGTTTCTACATTTTGCATGTTTCTATTATATTTTCTTCATGTCACATATATATATATATATATTTTTTTTTTTCCATTTCATCTTTTCAATATTTATTTCATTTCTGCTACTTCTCTCACGGAAGAAAATATAAAATAAAATAAAATTATATGTTTTTTATATATTTTATATATAATTTTTATATTGTTTTACATATTTTCTTATTTTTATACTCAAATATTTTATGTAGGTTCGAAATATATAAAAAAATATAAAGATTATATATAATATATAAATTAAAAAAATATATAATTTATATATAAATTGCAGCAAAAAATATATTTAGAATAAAAAATTATATTTTATATTTTCGTCCGGGAGGGTTATTCTCGCTTTTATCATACTTTCTTTAATTATAATTTTTATGCAATCTCTCATCCTACACATATTTAAATCTAAGAAAAATGTACAAATAAAAGTTATGCAAATTAATATTTTTTAATCTCGAAAAGATAACTTAAGCTATCTTTTTATATATTATATATTTATATATATTTATATAAAATACAAATATATATTATATATATTTTTTTCTGACAAAAATTAACTTTTTAATGAGACCATCTTAAAATAAAGATTTCAACTTTAATTTAAAAATAAATATTCCTATTTTTTTTTTGCTTCAGACATATTAATTTTTAAACCGACTTCTTATCTGACGACCAATGACGTACGATAACAAACAGATTTCTGACAATGTTACATAAACAAATAATTATTTCATGTAAAACTACATTCCCTTTTTTAATTAAAATTTGCAAATATTCAATTTCAATTAATTTTAATGAATTTAAAATTTTTTAAAATTCAATTTTCAATTAACGTCGGTAAAAACAATACCTAACTTACCAACCGTCAATGAAGTCAATCCTTTATTATCAATCGTCGATAAAGCAAATCATTTGTTTGCCAGCCGTCGATAAAGTCAATCCCTATATCACCGACGTCAATAATTATTATTTCATAAATCCCAACCAAAAAAGTTATTAAAAATTCAAATTTCCCGCTCATTTTTATTGTCAAACTTCAACTTTGACGTATCTTTAATTTCCACAATAAAAAAAAGAAAAAAAAACAATCCCCCAAAAATGAAATTCAAAAATGTATAAATAACTACAACAATGACTTTTTTTTGGCAATAATCCCTCTTCGACTTTTCCACTTAACTATATATTTATCGTTTGCCTCAGTGTCTTTGAAATGGCTGACGTGAATAGTGTCGCGAGAAATGTGTCTGCGCTTTATGCGCAGTTACGTTGAAAATTAGTGTTTTATTGTCGTCATATTGAAAGGAGTATTTTTTTTCATTTTTTTTTCTCCAACTTCAAGTCCGAAGTTTGGGCGGTTGAGAGTCAGCTGTTAGACCGTGAACAGCCGGACGTAACGACAAAATATGTCGTTGCGACGGTTGGGCTATTTACTTGTGCAAAATGCATCCCGTGCAAGGCCTGCATATTATTACCAAACCCGGGGAATACACAATATTCACTTTGCTAGAGTAGAAGGTCAGTATTTTGTATATTTTTATAAATATTTATTCAATTTTTTAAATTATTTATAATTAATTTTTATATAATCTTACTTTTATATATATATAGATAGATAAGTTTCTTTAAAACATGTATATATATGTATATATATGTATAAATGATTTGTTATTTTTTGTTAATAATGTATAATTATATAAACTTTGTGACGTGAATTATTATTACTAATAAGTTTTTTAAAGTCAAGCAATAACTTTTTTAAAGTAAAATACCTTTTATTTTTATTTGTATTTATATCTTAAACTTAAACTAATGACAGTGAACGTAAACAATAACGTCATCAACAGTAATAATATTTGTAAATTTCATCGAATTATGTACTTATATAAACTGATTGAGTTTAAATTTAACGCCACTTAGCTTTTGAATAATCAAACAGTTTTTCCTCGAATCGATTTAGGATTGATAAATTGGCGAGATTTGCAGGTAATGTAATAATAATTATTAATCGTGAAATTAAATTTAAAGAATGTTTATTTAAATTGTGAAGAATATAATGAATAAATATTGATAAAATGGTTTTGTTATTTTAGGAAAATCCCATGGCCAGGAGCCGCACGGTCCTCTGTTGAATTACTCGGTAAACAGTGGACGTTTGAGTTATCTCGCGCAGGCACGACGACTCTTCGTCGATAACATCTTAAAACGTGTGACCAACACTTTGGCCGCGGATCTGCGTCGTCGTGCCGCAAAAAGCTTGTCCTACGGCAATTCGGCGCCATTCTTTGCACTTGTCGGTGTGTCACTGGCCTCGGGTAATGGGATTTTGACCAAGGACGACGAACGGGAAGGCGTTTGCTATGAAATTCGAGTTGGTTTTATTGCAATTCTCAAACATATTTTTAATATAATTTCATGTTTTTTGTAAATTTATGTAAAATACTTTGAGCTGTATTAGTTTGTATATTTGGAGGTACCTTAAAGCACTTTAAGGTACTACGTTTATGTACTTTAAATACCTTAAGGTACCTCAATTTTATATGTTTGAAATGTTTTATATATTTTAATTTTATATATTAAGTTATTTTAGATTAGTTACTGTAGTTTGGATACTTTGAAAGAATTTAGTTCAAATACTTTAAGGTATTTTAATACAGATATTTTAAGTTAGTTAAGTTTAGAACTTTAAAATACCTGAATTGAAGTACTTTGAGGTACTTTATTTTATCTACTATAAAAACTTTTCTACTTTTAGGTATTCTCAGGTACTTTTTATTAAAAATTTATTTTAAAGTTACTTAAAAAAAGTGATAAAATATAAAAGAATATTACTGAAATAAGTGTATTTTTATGGACATTTTTTATTTTTATTTTAAGGATGCTGTGTCAAAAGTCCAATGGAATCGTCCGCAAAACGACAAAAATTACGAGACATCGAACGAAGAATCCGTATCACTCAAAGACTTTGAAATTGGCTCGCTAATTGCAAAGGGAAGTTTTGGCGTGGTTTATGCCGCGCGAATGACAAAGAATGACAAAAGTCACGCACGAACAAATATTCAAGCTAACGACGGTGTTTATCCAATGGTAATCAAGATGATGTTCAATTACGAAGCGGAGTCTAATAGTTTGGCCATCCTGCGTGCGATGCATCGCGAAACTGTACCAGCGAGAAAGCGATTTGCGTGCGATGAAACGCGTGACTTTGAGAATGAGCTTGGCAAAAATGTGTTATATTTACCGCCGCATCCAAATATTGTTGCGATGTATTATGTCTTTGCGGATCGTATTCCGGCATTGCCGATGAGCATGACGATGTATCCGGACGCGTTGCCTGAGCGACTAAATCCTACTGGATCGGGACGAAATATGAGCTTGTTTGTGGTCATGAAAAGGTTTAGCATTTGTAAAATAATTGTAATTAGTTTTAAGAACAATATTAGAAAAATACTAGAATTCTGTATAATAGGGAGGAAAAGGGCACTTTTCCTAGAGAGTTTACGGAAAACGGCATTATTCCCTCTCTCATAACGAAAAATATCGTACGTAACATGGGAGATGAAATCGGGAAAACGGATTCCCGATTTCATCTCCCTTGTTGCATAATATACTATTTCGTTACGAGAGAGGAAAATACCATTTTCCGAAAACTCCTTAGGGAGAAAAATTGCACTTTTCCTTATTGAGTAACGAAAATGTCATGTATAAAAAACACTCTCATCCGTAAAATGATTTAATGAACGTTTATTTTTCCTCCCTAGGGAGAAAAAATAAAACATTTTAAGGAAGAATAGTATATTCCTCAACTAAGGAGAAAAGTTGCCGATTCTAGACGAGTGCAGAAATCTCACACGAGTCGAATCCGAAATTTCTCCCTAGTTGAGGACGATATTTTTTCTCACCAGTGTATCGGAAAGGTCTTTTCTTTCTCGAAAAATGGGATAAAAGTGGCACTTTCCCTCCAGAGGGATGGAAAGTAACTATAGTGATGGAAAGTAACTAGAGTGATGGAAAGTAAAAAGTTAAAAAAATTTGCTTCTTTTATTTAAGTTATACAAACTTTCCCTCCCGAGGGAGAGAAAGTGCCACTTTCGTCCCACTTTTGAGGGAAGAAAAGACGTGCTTTCGATACACGTGTGAGAAAAAAGACCTTTTCGATGCACTTTTAAGAAAAACTAGGAAAAAAGTTGCCGATTCTTCGGCAACTTTTCTCCCTAGTTGTGAAATATACTATTTCGTTACTCGGGGAGGGAAAATGTCATTTTCCTCCCTAGGGAGATTTAGGAAAATGGCTTTTTTCCCTCCCTCGTAACGAAAAATATAGTACGCAACTTGGGAGATGATCGGGAAAACGAATTCCCGATCTCATCTCCCTTGTTGCGTAATGTACTATTATTATGATTATTATTTCTTCGGTTTTGTATGTAAATAATTGAAAACGTTTACTTTTAGATATGATACCACACTGAAGGATTACTTGAAGAACAAAGCAATTAATATGAAAGAATCGGTTTTATTATTGGCTCAGTTATTGGAAGGTGTTGCACATATGAATATCCATGAAATCGCACATAGGTAAATAATTGATAGTAAATCTAAGGATAAGGATAAAACATATTTTATCTTAAAATTCATAAAATAACAATTCGAAATACGATTATATATTTATCATGCAATTTTCATATGTTAAGAATATGTTTTTTTAAGAATACATTTTTCTCATACCTTACAATATCTCATCAAACATATAATGGCAATATATGGCTATATACTAACAATAGATTATGTACAAATTATCAGTACATTATGAATACATTATCAATTTTTATTAACAATACATTGATAATGTATAAACAAGGTACTTTCTTATTTTAATATATAAGAATATCATAAATAAAAGAACTTTTAGTTAGTTTATTTATTTCATTATTTAAAGATCATTTTTAGCATTTATATATATATAATAATTTAAAGACCATATTTAAATACATTAATTTACTTATTTAATTTGTGCAGGGACTTAAAAAGTGATAATCTACTCTTAGATATAACAGAAGAAGAGGATAATTGTGCTTCACTAGTGATCGCCGATTTTGGTTGCTGTCTCGCTGACAAATCAACCGGATTATATTTGCCTTACAATTCGCACCATGTGGAAAAACTTGGCAACGCATCATTAATGGCGCCAGAAGTGGCGACCGCCGAACCTGGACCTTTTACCAGCATCAATTACACGAAAGCCGACGTCTGGTCGGTCGGCACAATTGCTTACGAAATCTTCGGATTACCCAATCCATTTATAACAAACGGCAATGAGCAAAAAGGACTTAACAATAAAACTTATCAGGACAAAGATCTTCCGCCATTGCCGGACGATGTTCCGCCAATCGTTGCGGCGCTTGTGAAAAATATTTTGAGCCGAAATTTGAATAAGGTAAAAATATAACGAAAAATTTTGATTAAACAATTTAAAAAAATGTAATAACATTTTTAATGTTATTTTTTAGCGTTTGAATGCTCAAACTGCAGCGACTGTAATGCAACTTCATTTGTGGGCTCCTACTTCTTGGTTCCAAAAGAATATGAAACTTCCAACAAGCAATGAGGTATGAATATGGAGTTAATGAAATGGAAAAGTTTACATGTTTTTTATTTTGCATATAATTATATTAATGTGATTTAATTTTAGATTATGGAATGGTTACTTTGTCTAACAACAAAAGTACTCTACGGTGGTCGAATTGACGATTTGAATTCTCCGCAAACACCATTGGATGACGGAAATTCGAATGATTTACGAGGCTTGACTACGAGCTTGAGTCGCTCAAGCGGACGTCGTACAATGCCAGAGTATCAATTGATAGCAAGTTTCCTCAGTCGCGTCAGTTTGAAAAATGTTAAAGAAAGTCTCACATGGATTCAATACAATGTCGCGGAATTCGATGCTAACTAAATGCACATTATAAAGCTAAAAAGAAGAGAAGAAATATTTAAATTTAAATTGTAAAAAGAAGAAAAATAATTGTACAAAATTAAGAGAAGTCATTAAAATTAATAATGAACAAAAATTCGGATTTTGTAAAAAATATGTTTATTCGTCGTTATATCTTAATATATAATTTATTTATATAGCTATATGTATATAATATAAGATATAATATATTCTTATAAATATATTATATTCATATATAATACAATTATTGATATTTGTACAAAAGTTATCAAACGCTTTTTTTACACAATTCATTCTTTTTACACTTTGTTCATTAGTTCCTCGAGTTGAGTCTTTTCCAAATTCAGCTTCTTTAAATCGCTTTCAATTTTCGCCGTTTCACCTTTGTTGATCGCCGACATAAAATTATCCAACTCGTCATCCTCGTCGGTAGTTTGATTTTTTGAGCTTTTGTTTTTGGATCTTAGCAGTTTCTCCAGTTGCTTTATTTGACCAACTATCGTCGTATATTTTTCAGCCTAAAAATAATCATTCAAAGATTAATATTCTATCTCAAGCTGTCCTTTAAACAAATATTAATTAATTTGTTTACCAATGAAAGAGAATCGCCATCCTCCAATAACTTTTTATTTCGCTTCTTCTCCACACTTCCAGTTCTATCCAAAAAGTCATCGTCGTCAGAATTGTAATAATCATCTTCTGCGTTAGATTTTCGTTTCTTTCGACTTTCTGCAAAGTACATTAAAAAAATATACATTTATTCTTAAAATAAGTTATTGAATCTTCATTGCTATAATTTAAATGAAATACCATGATGAGACTGTCGCAAATAGCCGTGCATATCTAAAATTTTACAAGCTTCCATTGCACATTGCACGACACTTTCCTTCTTTTTTCCTTTCACCAAAGCTTCTGCGCGAATATCTCGCCCTCTTGCGTCAGTGATTGGTAAACTGCAAGAATTTATCAAAATATATATATTTTTAATTATTTATCCTTTGAGTACTTGAATGTTAAGTATATTCATTGATTCTGCTAAAACATACTCGACATAACATAAAAATTGTCCAGGTGCCTTTTCCTCGACTTCGTAATGCAAATTATATCCCTCGCGTTCGAACCATCCCCGGAGTGTCTTTTTCGGATCATTCAAATACAACTCATGATTTTCCGTCTGAGCGTAAGGATTTTCTTCCAAATCCTCGGTTTCTTCTTCTGCGTCTTCACCCATTCCCCAATCGATGCCTTCCTCTTCACGCAATCTCTCCTCTTCCTCTTGTCGCATCTTCTCGAGCCTTTCCTGTTTCTGTCGCTCTTCTAATTCTAATCTTCTCATTTCCTGAGAAATATTGATTTCATTATTAATCTATATTTATACAGAAAATGCAAATTTACAGTTAACTCTCAGATATTGGACATTCAACAATGTAACAATAATCATATATTCTCTTGAAATTTAAATTCGTCTTCGCATACATTTATAACTTTTAGAGAGTTCGGAATTATATCCCGCAATTGTCCAATACATGAGACTTGACTGTATTTGAATTAAATTACTCTACATGGATCCAAAAATTAAGTTAATTTCAGAAATGATTTTACTAAATCATAACGTAAATTATTCCCGCTTACGTAATATAATAATGCAAAATAACGAATGACACGACATTATAGTTCATATCATTAGAAATCAACTTATTTCTTGAATCTGTTTACAATATCTCTAACTAATATATCTTATAACTATTTTTGTCGTTTTGTTCTAGCCTTACATCAAAACTTACATCTAAACTTATTTCTAATTCTGTTATCTCATAACTTACGTCTAATTCTTTTATAGCATAAACTTATATCTAATTGTCTTATATCTATATTTATAGCTTTGTTGTAAAGATATGTTGCTATAAGCTTATGAACCTTCAATTCTGTAACTGTGTAGGTTGATTCTGGTTCCTCATCTTCCGGTGGAGTAACAATGATAAACTTTCGCTTACTGCCACCAAAAGTAATCATATGACCGCCATGCAATTTGATATACATATTAGTCTTGACTTTGCATCCATTCCAAAATGTTCCGTGAGTGCTTCCCAAATCATACAAGTAAAGTCCCTCTTTATTTTCATCACCGTCCAAACATCCATATTGGAAAATTGCATGAAACCTCGAGATGCTTGGATGCGCTAGCGAAATATCACAAGAAGGAAGTCTGCCCACAACGTAATAACTTTTTTGCGATAAGTCGATTGTTTCTAAAATCACTCCGGACTTTAAGATTTCAGTTTGGTACTTTTTGTTCGCAACTTTGCCCCAACTTGGTTCCTTGTATGGGCATGGTGTGAGATCAGGTTGATCGGAAGCTCTTTTTTCTTTTTCACACTTTTCCATAGATTCGGTCTCTTCATTTTGGATTTCAGATGATTCAGTCATTGCTTTCATATCAGTTTCAGCTTCAGCTTGTTCTTCAGTACTTTGCTGTGGAAGTATTTGTTTGATTTTCTTTCCTTTGCCTTTCATCGAACCTATTAGGATACTCGGCTTTTTGAATATGGATTCGTCCTTTTTTTCATCCTTTTCGGCGTGGGAACTTTCCTCTGTAGTGTCCATTTTTCAATCTGAAAAATTATTTTTTTTCTACAATTTTTAATACAACAAGTAAGAAAGAAATGAATAATTATTTTTTAATTTGTATTTTTTATTATTTGCTATTTTTTTTGTTTAACATAAATATTATAATTTGCTTTAAAAACTTCTATATAATTTGCTTAAATAAGTTCTAAAATATTTAATATATAATATTATTTTTTTGTTTAGTATATTTGTTTTGATTTATTTTTTATCAAATATATGCTTTTTACATGTAAAATATTTTTTCTCAAAATTACTTTATCTTTCTAAAGTAAAAAAGTCATAATTTGAACTTAACCAAAATTCATTCTCCATAACAACAATCACACATGAAATTATCAAAACATACATTACAAAAACTACCCCCGATAATTGAGGTTATACTTCGGTCACGTACCCAAAATAAACTCATTGTTTACCTTTTAAATGTTTTACGTTCCTTCTAAACCAATCTATATTTCAATTCACACTGGAAAAATACACTTTTCTCTCACTTGTTGTCAAATTAACAGAATCTTCGACAAGAATTCAATTCTTGTCGAAACTTATTCGATTCGATCAATACGTTTTCATAATATCAACAATGCAGGAAGCAGGTAAATTAAGTTTCAAAACTACGACTTGAAGTTAGTCACATAAATTTAATTTAAAAAAAAGTTAAACGAGAAATTGAGGTTATGTATTGTTACAAATATAAACTTAATATAATAAAAAATAAATTAATAATAATAATAATTTCATTCTTTAATTATTAAGTTGATTTTTCTTAGATTAATATTTTGCATACATTTAAATTTCGCGCCAAAATTGGTAACCTCAAATAATCACAAATCAAGTGAAATTATTGTATCCAATAATTTTCCATATAAAATTCAAATTTCCCGCCATAATTAATAACCTCAAATATCCCAAAAACGCCATCTACAAGACGAAACAAACCTTTTTGAAGTATATATATAGCAAATGGCAGGAGTAAAGTAATAAAGATAATAATTTGGCTACAATGTTGTTAGTTCTGTGTGCTGTTAACTTTGTCATGTAATAATCATTATTTGCCGGCACGAATTGTTGCAACAACAATATTCAACTGTCAATAAACAAATCGTGAAAACAAACTTAAAAACATTTGATATTATTATTTATCATTCAAAAGGACATATTATTTTCGTTAAATTCTGACAGCGATGTAATGTCAAATACGGAACTTCACAGAACATAATTAATTGCAGGAAATATACAGTTGGACATTATTTGCATGTAAAGTGACAGGTAACATATGTATTTATATAACTATGACCATCACCTTAAAAGTGAAATAATATTTTATATATAAAAATAAAAATAACATATATATATTTTTTTTTAATAATAGAAAAAAAGGTTAAATTATATATAATCAAAACATTCAGCTAATTGTTTTCTTTTCTAGTAAAAGTATATTGTTGAATAATGTTTCCTTGATTTGATATTATAATTTTTGTTGCATTATTTTAGGTTAGAATTGTATAATGACAACGCCAATGAGCGAGGATGGCGGTCCGCTGAAGGAATGGGCTCCCTTGGCAACATTACTGCAAAAGATTCCCGTGAAATTGCAAAGTGGAATTTTCACGCAGGAAATCAATTTCACTTGTATCGATGTTGTGCCGGAATTCATTGCCGTTGGTACAAATCACGGGATTGTTTATTGGTATGATAGACAGACTGGAGAGTTGCAGAGATTACAGTGTGAAGTAATAATTTGTTTATTATTATTATTATTTATTTATTTACATAAAATGTATGTCAATATATATATATATATATATAATTGAAGTTTAATATATATATATATATATATATATAGGGTGTATCAAAAGTATATATATACATATTGTAAAATAATTATTTCCTTGTATATAAATAATTTTAAAAAATATATTGCAGAACATTAACAGCTGTATAACATGTTTGAGAGTCATTTCGACAGTTGACTATATGGTAGCAGCTGGAAATAATCTAGGCATGGTGACAGTATTTCAAATACCAAAACATCCGCCTGATTCCATACCAGATAGTCTAAAACCGAAGAAAAAGAAAGAGGTAAAGTTACAGTCAAATTAAGATTGTTAAGATTAACGAGGTTAAATCGAATGGGAAAATCTAGAAGTTAAGATGAAAATGAAAACTGCCTATGAAGCTGAAAATTGTATGATATCGACAAGTTTATATTTGCTTAATTTATAAACTTTTTTAATATAAAAGTTGAAACTTTTGTATCAGCAAAGATTAAAATTACTACAATTTTACAACATTTAAATTAATTACTATATATTAATACTTAAAAGTTAATGCAATTACACTTTTATTATAAATATTTTTTTCCGGAATTTAAATTAGGTTGAAAGATATAACATAGTAGGATTACATAAACACAAAGTCACGGCGGTGGAATGGTCGAAAAATGGAATGAAATTATTTAGTGGTGACGAGGGTGGAGTTGTTGTCTTCACGGAAATGGACTTTTATATGGTAAAAATCAGAAATACTATAACTAAACTACAAAATACAAATCCTTAATATGATTTACTATCCTATTTATACGTTCTTTTATTTCAGAATTTATCAAAATCATTTGAATTGCTGAACGAGAAATATCCCATAGTGCAATTAAGTTACCAAAATGGACTGCTTCTCATTTCGACGATGTTTCGAACGATTATAGTCAATAGAAATGAGGATAACAAGGTCTCACAAATTGGTCAGAAAGAAAGAAAAACGTTAGTCATTTACAAATATGTATTATAAAAAATTATATATTGTATTATTTTAGATTATAAATTAAAATTATACCAATTCTTTAGTTTAGGCAAATTAGGCGCAGTTTTTGCAAATCGAAGTCAAACTCAAGAACCACTAATTTACGCCAGCAGATCTGGTCTGAGATTGTGGGAAGCCAACAAAGATGGCACTGTCGCTAAAACACTTGTTTTCAAAGTACGTTGATTGCTATGATTTACTGTAATTATTACTATTATTGCTGTTATTCTTTAACATTAATAAGAATCTTAAATAACATTTATAATTTATTATTCTAAAGGATGCCATAAAGATGCATCAACAAGAAGTAGAGCTACTGAATCCCGCACCGCCAAGTGCAAAAAGAAGTCGCGGAGAGCCGTCTTTTGGAATTGTGCTTCCATTTTTTGAGGATCTGCTAATAACTTATAGCGACGACATTATTTATGTCGTTAATCCAGCGACCATTTCGATCACGTCGTTGGTTACGGACTTGAGGCGTGTCAATGACGTAGCCTGTACCAAAGATGAAATCTTTGTTCTCGAGGGAGAAAGAAATATTGTTCGTATTGCTTACACCCCTGAAACTTGTACTTTTATATCGGGTAAGTAAAGTCATTATTTCTTTGATTTATTCCTATATATATTTCACTAGAAATACACTTCAGATCAGTGCTTTTAATGATTACTCTACTTAACGTCCTAATTTTGTCTTTAATTTTAAACAAATATCACATTCATAATCCCAAAAAGCATACATTTTATAACTCCATCCAATGGTGCCTTACCTCAAAGGCACTCTTAAACTTCAAAAGAAGACAATAATTGTCCGAAAATAAAAATTACCAAGACCACCCTCCGCGAAGCTGAAAACCTGTTGGAATTGACAGCCCTGAAATTACCCTTGTTTTGCAGAAAGCATTTTTTATGACACCGGCAAGCAAGACTCGTTAGATATTTTGATCGATGTGATGACGTCATCGGATGTACAGTTCATGCTGAAAAAGTGGAAGTCCGCGAGCAAAGTATGGGTGGGAATAGCGCAGCGTTGTGTCTACCAGGGGATGCGTCTTGGGCCAAAAAATGGCCCGAAGAAAGTGCGACTGATGTGGCTGTATCTCTGTCGCGTTGTCAATAATGACATGATGAGCGAGACACTCAACGCACGTCTCTCAAATGTCATTAAACCGCGTCATCTGTTGCGCGTCAAGCAGATGCTGAAGACCGGCATGTGCTGTAACGTCCTCAATGACAATGATCACGATCTGCAGATCTGCGAAACCGACAATCTCTTCTACGAAAAGTTCTTTGATACACGCGATGTTGGACCAACAAGAATGGTGCGACACACGTTTCAAAATGAAGTACAACTGGACGCCATTGACATCGAACGATGGAAACGAAGCGATCAAAGGTTTCAGGAAATTGAGAAACTCATTTCCGAACAGACTAACAAATGGCAGAGTATCTTTGATTTGCTGTCGGCAAACAGTGTCAGCATCGCACAGAGACATCTGGTTCTGCAGGAGGAGGAAGAGTCAACGATGGATGATAAATGATCGAAGAAAATATTTGTAAACGAAACTAAATAAATTTAACGATTACATAAGAAAACAAGTACTTTGTTCTTAATAAATCCTTGGTTTGATGTATTTTAGATGTATTAAAGATTTATTTTAACACGAACGTTTATGTACATTTGAGTTTATACTACGCAATAAATCATTTTTTATAATCACGTTTGGATCGCAGTCATTTTCCAATGTCCTTCTGCTTTACGTTGATAGTTAAGTAGAGTAATCAGTACGCTGTTTTTACTGTTACTTACATATATATTAAATAAACTATACGTTGAAGGACGAATTTTATTATTCATGGAGAACTGTTTTCTTGCTTTGTAGGTGTTGAAACTTCGTTAGATCACCCGTTAGCTACGATAGCTCAAATTAGCAAGCCTGTAACGTCAGGCATTTTAGAGATCACGTCGAAATTACGAGAAAGTACCATTGTTCCTGCCATACCATTTCATAAAATCAATCCAACTGAAATCATACAGTCTATAAGGTAATTTGAACATCGTCAATGGGGAAATGTGCAATTATGAACTCTTCGTGGTTACACCTTAATTCGGCTTGTACTGAGACATACATGGCTTAATCTTTGAGACAATCATATCACTACTAATTTAAGATAATACATTCGCTTCATGCAACAAATTATTTTTATTATACACAATTAATAATTAAATAAGTATAATTTAACAATAACGTTCAAATTTACATGCCAAAATCGTATTCCGTCATGTTCTTTCCGCTTTAGAGTAATAATACATTATTGTAGAGGGCGCTTGCGTCTGTATGAAAAATGAATTTGCTGCACGAAGCGAGAGTCAAATGAAGTACAGTGCTTGCATACCTAGGATGCGGGCAGAAAAGAGTACTTTTCCTCCCGAAAGCAGAAAAATACTATTTCTGCCCTGCTCGAAGGTATAAAAGATACATAACTTCATAACAAAAGTCATCATCTTTGCAGTTCCTTGCCACTGGTGACAATCGGAACTGACACAACGTCCATAATAAACGCCGAAGAAGCGGAAGAAGTCCCACCCGTTGTTCCACTGGAGCTAAGTACTTCACTGGTAACGGAAATCGAGCAAAGTCCGTCACCAGTAGACCTCGACACCGGCAAAATTTCTGTCGAGGAATGCAGCCGAAAGGACGATCGACGAAAGATATTCCAGCAAATTGGCGAACAAGAATTCGAGGACGTTGTTTTCACGCCCGAACAGAAAAACCGAAAAGCCAATCATGTTAAATCAATAGCGACCGATTTACAAAATGGCGACAGTGACTTGTTAGAAGTTGAGACACAAATTGCGCCGCCATGTTTTTCCTTGAAGTCTGATCGTGACTTGGAGACAATACAAAAGGACGTAGAGAATAAGGAAAAATTACTAGCCAGTGTTTTGAATTTTGATCTGTCGGAATACATGACGAGCAGTCGAATGCAAAGTTCGGATCTTTGTGAAGAAAATAATGATCGAGAGTCGGAGGACTCGAAGGAGGATTTGCAAATTGATTCTGAAGATTGTAATGGCCGATTGGGGATAACTGAGGACGAGGCACCGGAAACGTGTACCGAAACGGAATCTGTTGAGGATGACGATGAGAGTTACAAAACGGAAGTTGATAAATTACGTGGAATGGGGGAATGTAGTAAGCAGCTGTTGATGAACAAAAAGGATGGCTTCTGTTTTGGCAAAAATAGTAATCATATTGATGTTGGCATAGAACCGATTATGGATAAAGTTACTGAAGCACAATTTAATGGTAAAGATCGTATTAAGGGAATGCTATAAATTGTTGAAATCATTTAATTATTAGTAAATGTAATTATTATTTTTATTAATTTATATATTTGTTACTTTTTAGTTCTATCTAAGGACTTTGTCTCTTCAGCGACCTTTGACGAAAATGAAGATTGGATTTTATTGGACTTAGAATGAGTCTTTCGAATCAATCACTGAATACATCAAATGTATTGGTTCAACTTCATTACGTTATTGCTTTTATATAACGTATGCAAGAATTTTATTTAAAATTCAATTACTTAACGACTTTTTGTTTCGATTGGCAATCAAATTTCTATAAACGATTTTTTAATACAAAAACTAGTCACGGCATACTATTATAATATAGTGTAATTACAAAATACGACATACCATTTTTTGTTTTTATCAAATATTCTAAACAGTTATAAAGCATAACATTGACATAATAATTGTTATAAATTATATTTGTTGCTTATTTTTTGTTAGCTTTTGATATAATTATTACTGCAAAGCACAAACACATCGAAGTTATCGATGCTTATTATTACTGAATAAACATACTTGAAATATATCGCCATATTTCATCTATGATTATATTCCAAATTTTTGATAAATATCAAGTATTTATTAGTATTAAAATGCTTGTCGTGATGACAAAGTACAGTTGAACTGTCGATAAGTTCCTGTACTTTTTATCACTTAAACGATATACAAGCTTTCTATATAAAATATAAAGCAATCACTTTATTTTCTTACGTATTATTTTTGTTGAGAGTAAAAGTTATTTTATTTACAAGTGAATTTTTATAGTTAAAAAATAATTGTTTTATTACGCTTTCAGCACTTCATTGCTTATGAAAATTTCTTCTATGATAGGACAGCGTTGAATTATTTCTTGTTAATTGTATACCTTTGTAATCTAGTCATACATTTTTTTTCATTTTATCCATTGAATTTTGTACGACGAAATATTGACTCCGAAATTAATGTAAATTTATCCCTTTGTTAAGTTTACAGTATTTTAACTCTGTTAAAATATCTTGGAACATTACAAGTTGAATAATAATGATAATAATTATCCATAATTTAATAGAAAAAGTAACAAAGGGTTAAATAGTGCGATCGATTAATGAATCGAAAATTGAATAAAATGTATTGACGCGATTTGTTTTGACAAATAATGTGAACAGTTTCTTTTTATCATACACGAAAATATGTATAAAATTAATAGAATATAATGTTTCTAGCAAATATACATGGGTTTTCATGAATTAAAATAATGTTTAAGTGTAAAATTAGGGTTGATAAAAATCACGATTTTTTTTCAAAAAATCAAAAAAAATCGATTTTTTTTATTGAAATCAGATTTAAATCCGATTTAAATCACAATATTAAAAATATGAGTAAATAAATTCAATTTTTAGTCAATTAAATGTATTTTTTTTAATTTTCTTATTTAAGTTAGTTTTCTTAACTTTCTTAGTTTCTTATCTTAGTTAGTCTCGTTAGTTTTCTTACTTTTATTATTTTAGTTACTTTTTTTTAGTTTTCTTGATTTTGTTAATTTTCTTAGTTTTCTTCATTTTGTTAATTTTCTTAGTTTTCTTAGTTTAATTAGTTTTACATAGTTTTCATTTTTTAGTTAGTTTTGTTAATTTTGTTCGTTTTCTTACTTTTCGTATTTTAGTAACTTTTACTTAGTTTTCTTAATTTTCTTAGTTTTGTCAATTTTATTATTTTTGTTAATTTTCTTAGTTTTCTTAATTTTGTTAATTTTCTTAGTTCTCTTATTTTAATTAGTTTCACATTCTTTCTTTTCTTAGTTTTATTAATTTGATTATTTTATTAGCTTTCTTACTTTTCTTATTTGAGTTTGTTTGTAATTTTCTTACTTTTATTATTTTTCTTTTATTATTTAGTGTCCATAATTTTCTGTTTCTTTAAGTAAGTTATCTTAGTTTTGTTAATTTTATTAGTTTTCTTATTTTTCTTATTTTATTACTACTTTTTTTTAGTTTTCTTAATCTTCTTCAATTAAATCTTCAATTTTGAACTTCAACTTTGATATCGATTTTGAACTGTCATTAACAAAATTCTTCTCGCAATTTGGTTTTTTGAACAACTGATTTTTCGTGACTTGTATAAATAATCAAAATCAATGAATAATGTGCTATATAAATAATTGTCACTTTTTTAAAATCATTTCAATCATAGTTAGTTATTGCATAGTTTTAATTGTAGGTCAAAAAAATTTTTGATTTCTTGTAAATAAAATACTTTTTCATTAAAATCATTGATTTTTGTCAAAAAAATCATTTCATTTAAATCGCGATTTAAATCAATGATTTAAATCTTTTGATTTAAATCACCTCAACCCTATGTAAAAGAAATGTGATATTTGGTCATCTGAAAATAATTTGCACGTATTTAATTATGCAATTACATAAGAAAAAATACAAATATGTATTCTTATATTATAAAAAAGACGGTATTGAATGATACACACTTATCAATGCAAATTGAATGCAACTTGTAAACAAAACGTGTTAAATGCATTAAAACTGGTAATCTTTTTCTTAGCGGGGGATCTGCGACTAATGGAAAATACGATAAAACAATAAAAGCTTCGTATTATTTAAAATTAATAAATTAAATAAAACTAAATAATTAGTTGAAAATGATTTCATTTTTGTTAATATAAATTGCATAATTTACTATTAATTTAGTATTAATTAAGTAAATTTCATAAGTCAAAATGAGCAATGAGTCAGGCAATAAATATGATTAAAAAAGGCAAAATTAAAAAAGAAATTGTCTATGACTAAACAAGACTGAATAGATGAATTAAAATATGAAATGGAGTCAGGAATTTGTAGATGATACTTCTAGTAAGTCCGAATCAACAAAGTTCATGTTGTAATCGGTGAACTATGACATGATCTCAGAATTATTGCTACACGTGAATATAAACTCGAACAACAAGATATACAGATTTAGTCTGGCGACGATTTGGATGAGGTCATGTGAGGCATAGTGCAAACAGACAAAACTGTCCTTAAAATATTGAAAGTTCATTTTTTGTTTTGCGAATCAGCGTTTATGTAAACATAATTCACGACTTAAAATTGGTTTAACCGAACATGCATTCCGCGTTGAGAAGCAAAAAGTTTGTGCGGTTGTTGAGTTTGAGGGAAAAGTTGAAAAGTGTGAAGAATCTGAATTGCAGTGCCACAGCGTGGAATAAATTGGAAAGTTTGTTTCCTCACAGAGATGAGTTTATGGAACGGCATATTGGGCCTAGAGAGCATGATCAGATACAAATGTTAAAATATCTTGAACTCGGCGTAAGTTTTCAAACAAATGTTTAATTAAGTTTAAAAATGAGTACTTTAGCTGATGTAATCTAATTATTTTTGTTTAATATAGAGTTTGGAAGAATTAACAACCATAGCTGTACCGAACAACATCAGATATCAACAAGATTTGGATATTGACGAACCATTGAGTGAGTAGTGGAAAATGTAAAATTGATCTAAATACATATGATGGAGATGAAAATCGTGGTAAACTCGTGACCAGTCACGAGACAATTCAATGAGTCTGTTATTTTTATGACCGATAACCTTTAGATAAACGATGTCAACTTGAAGTTTATCTTCTTCAAGTACATATATTATGTTCTTCATAATAGTACACTTCCCAGGCATAATCATTATCTCTAAACTATATATATATATATATAATATATAAGTATATACAGTAAAACTGGCGAGGAGTCCTGTATATTCATCTTTATTTTATCATATCAAAATGTAAGTGGAAAAAGGATAGGAAAAAAAAAAAGGCAGAGAGCAGGACTCCTCACAAGTTCTACTATTCATATATACATCATTCATTTATAATTGTACAAACAAATTACTGTTTTTTAGCGGAATACGATCTAATCAAAAGAATCACCAGCATCGCAAACAAGAACGAAATATGGAGATCGTACATTGGAATGGGATACTACAACTGTTGCATTCCACATACAATAATGCGAAACATCTTCGAAAATCCGGGATGGTAATTGAATAATGAGCCAACAAAATGCTTATCTCTTAAGAGTTGCAAGCGAATTCCTTTTACTTTTAGGACAACTCAATACACGCCATATCAGCCGGAAATATCGCAAGGTCGACTGGAGAGTCTTCTGAATTATCAGACATTAATTTGCGATCTAACTGGGATGGAAGTTGCAAACGCATCGTTGTTGGATGAAAGCACCGCCGCAGCCGAAGCTTTGGCCTTGGCTCACAGACACAACAAGCGTACGAAGCTGTTTGTCTCTGACAAAGTGCATCCTCAAACTATAAGTGTCATCGCCACAAGATCCACTTCATTGGGTCTAACGCTGGAAGTTGGAAATGTATTCAACGTTTGTACCGATAACAAAGACATTGCTGGTATTTTGGTTCAATATCCTGACACTTCGGGATCCGCTTATGACTTTACTGAAGTTGTGCAAAAAGCTCACGCTAATGGCGTAAGTTTTCTGAATGATGTTTAGAAATTACACCAATTTTTCGAGTTAGAAGAGTCTTCTAGATCAGTCTTTAAATGCATCTTTTCTGAGATAAATTTGCTCTTGCAGACACTGGTTTAGAATTAGAAGCATTTTTAGAGTTAGAAGAGTCTTCTAGATCAGTCTTTAAATGCATCTTTTCTGAGATAATTTTGCTCTTGCAGACATTGGTTTTGAATTACAAGCATTTTTAGAGTTAGAAGAGTCTTCTAGATCAGTCTTTAAATGCATCTTCTCTGAGATAAATTTGATCTTGCAGACATTGGTTTTGAATTACAAGCATTTTTAGAGTTAAAAGAGTCTTCTAAATCAGTTTTTAAATGTACATTTTCTCAGATAAATTTGCTCTTGCAGACACTGGTTTAGAATTAGAAGCATTTTTAGAGTTAGAAGAGTCTTCTAGATCAGTTTTTAAATGTATCTTTTCTGAGATAATTTTGCTCTTGCAGACACTGGTTTGGAATTACAAGCATTTTTAGAGTTAGAAGACTCTTCTAGATCAGTGTTCAAATGTAACTTTTCTGAGATAAATGTCTTCTTGCAGACACTGGTTTGTGCAGCAGCTGACTTACTTTCCCTGGCGATACTGAAACCCCCGAGCGAATTCTCGGTAGACATTTGCGTTGGAACATCACAAAGATTTGGCGTTCCTTTGGGTTACGGTGGACCACATGCTGGATTTTTTGCGTGTCGATCGAAGTTAGTGAGACTAATGCCAGGAAGAATGATCGGTGTTTCGAAGGATTTGAGCGGCAAGAAGGCTTATCGATTGGCACTGCAGACGAGAGAGCAACACATTCGTCGAGACAAAGCTACTAGCAATATTTGCACTGCGCAGGCGCTGCTTGCGAATATGTCCGCCATGTATGCCGTCTATCATGGACCCAAAGGGATTCGCGACATCGCCAGCAGAGTTCATAATATGACTGTTATTCTTGCGTCCGGATTGAATGCTGCGGGAAATCGGATACACAATGAACATTTCTTTGATACTATTACAGTTTCGCCGAAAGAGAATGTACAGGTTGTGATGAACAATGCGATTGAGGCAAAAATTAACTTAAGGTATAATAAGGATAATTAGTAACAATTTGAACAAGTTTTCATTTTTCATCCAAAATTGGATTGGATGTCCCCTTAAATTTAGAATGGTTTCATTGGATGAATTTAATGAAATTTGTCCTAACAGATACAACGAAGATGGGAGCATAGGTATATCTTTGGACGAGACAACAACTTTGGCAGACATCGATGATCTGTTTAAGGTGTTTGAAGCAAACACATCGGCCAAAGATGTGGTGGAGAATGAAGATGTGGAGAAGAAGAATCTCGGCAATTCTCCTTTAAGAAGGACTACGTCGTACTTGCAACATCCCATTTTTAATCTTCATCATTCGGAAACGCGAATTGTGCGGTACATGAAGCACTTGGAGAACAAGGATGTGTCCTTGGTGCATAGTATGATTCCATTAGTACGTATGAAGAGATAATCTTTGTTTGATAGAACAGATATTCTTTTGTGGAAAATGATGTTTTTCTTACACGTACATCGAAAATACGTCTTTTCTTTCCTCAAAATTGGGACCAAAGTGGCACTTTTTCTCCCTCAGGAGGAAAAGTATTTTCATCTCTGAAATGACGTAATGGAAGATTAATCTTCCTCCCTAGGGATGGAAAGTTACTTTCCTCCCTAGGAAGAGAAAGTGCCACTTTAATCCCACTTTTTGGGGACGAAAAGATCTTTTCAGTGCACTTGTAAGAAAAAATATCGTCCACAACTAAAAAAAAATGTCAATTCCATTCGTGTGAGATTGGCTACACTCGTCTAGAATCGGCAACTTTTCTCCCTAGTTACGAAATATACTATTTTCCTCTCAACAACAATCATTAGAAGTCACTTTCTTTAGGGCTCCTGTACAATGAAACTCAACTCGACAACAGAAATGATGCCCTGCAGTTTTAAGGCTTTCACCGACATCCATCCATTCGCTCCAGCGAATCAAACTCGAGGTTATCAGCAACTTTTCTCCGAACTGGAGAAAGACCTGTGTGCAGTCACCGGCTATGATAACATAAGTTTTCAGCCGAACAGTGGCGCACAAGGTGAATACGCTGGACTCCGAGCGATCCAGTGTTATCACGAGTCCAACAACAATGGCCACCGACAAGTTTGCTTAATTCCAACTTCCGCTCATGGAACGAATCCCGCGTCTGCGCAGATGGCGGGTATGCAAGTGGAACCGATTTTCGTGAAAAAAGATGGCTCCGTTGATATTTATCATCTGAAGGAAATGGTTTCCAAGTTTCGGGACAAATTGTCCTGTTTGATGATTACATATCCTTCCACTAATGGTGTTTTTGAAGAAACCATTGGAGAAGTTTGTCAGGTATTTTTAGGAGACTTGAAGAAAAATAATGTTAATCCTCAACTAACCGATGTCCAAAATTTAACACAAATGACTAAAGGGGGTCTGACAAGTTTATTCTTATATTTACTTTCAATGTAGGGCGCAAAACATGCGATTTTAACGAGGCTTCGTCGCGACTAACCTCGTTGAAATTGCATTTGCGCCCATCATGCGAACATAATTTTTCGTTACGAATGCAAAAAAAGTGATCAATTTTCAATACATCTTTCACGGGCGCAAAGTGACTTTTTTCGCCCCAGGGCGAGCAAGCGGGCGCAAAGTACATGTTTGCGCCTGCTTATTCTTTGCGCGCACTTATTCGCCCCAGGGCGATAAAAGTCACTTTGCGCCCTCGAAAGATGTATGAAAATGGCCACTTTTTAAGCACGAGTGACAAAAAGTATATTCTTTTGTTAATCAGTTTGTACACGAAGCCGGAGGCCAGGTTTACCTAGATGGCGCCAACATGAATGCCCAAGTGGGACTTTGCCGACCGGGTGATTATGGCAGCGATGTGTCCCATTTGAATTTACACAAGACGTTTTGTATACCGCACGGGGGTGGAGGTCCTGGCATGGGTCCAATAGGAGTGTAAGATTCTTAACTTTTAATCAAGGCAAAAAATGTATTTCAAAAAAAATTTTTTTTCTTTTTTCCTTCAACTGATGAAAAAATAATTTTTGCACTTTTAGGAAAAAACATTTAACGCCATTTTTGCCAAAACATCCGATCATTGATATTCAAACTGGCCAATCGCAATTAACCGAAGGTTTGGGCGCAGTTTCCGGAGCACCTTATGGATCGTCCGCCATCTTGCCGATATCTTGGGCATACATTAAACTAATGGGACCTCGTGGATTGCGCAAAGCAACACAAGTGGCGATTTTGAACGCCAATTATATGAGCAAAAGACTGGAGAAATATTATAAGACATTGTACAAAGGCAAGTCGGGATTGGTTGCACATGAGTTTATCCTGGATATTCGGGATTTGAAGAAGAGTGCGAATATTGAGGCGGTGGATATAGCCAAGAGATTGATGGATTATGGATTTCATGCGCCGACCATGAGTTGGCCCGTTCCGGGGACACTTATGATTGAACCAACGGAATCCGAAGATAAAGAGGAGTTGGACAGATTTTGTGATGCACTGATCTGTAAGAATAAATATATGTATATTAAAAAAGAAAAAAAAAAAGGATTTTATATATAATATATCTGTGGCTTGAAGGAAAAACCGATTAACTCCTTTTTTTTGCAAAATTGAGTTAATGATAATTTCGGATTTTAACAAGCTTATATTTTCATTGTATGAGTCCATATTTATCGAAATGTAGAACTATTACAAAATAGGAAGACGAAATAAAGATTTTTTTCTGTAAGTTTGAATACAAGATGAAAAATTCAAACCCGTTTTTCTTTAAATTTGTAAAAGTGGAGTTAATTGGTTTTTCCTTTAGGCCACAGATATATAACATAATTAATATGTATATATAATAATAAAATGATATAATTTTAGCGATTAGAAAAGAAATCGAAGAGATAGAAACGGGAAAAATGGATATCAGTATTAACCCTTTAAAGATGGCGCCTCATACTCAGGAAATTGTAGTTAGTTCCGAGTGGAATCGGCCTTATTCTCGTGAAGTTGCGGCTTTTCCCGTCGTACGTTGATCTTCAATACAATTAGATGAAATCATAAAAGTTTGAATGACAAAATTAACGAAAATTAACTTTTCGCAGGACTTCGTTAAAGACAACAGAAAAATATGGCCAAGTGTGGGCAGAATTGACGACATCTACGGTGACAAAAATCTGTTCTGCACATGTCCGCCCATTTTGCCGGAACAAAATTAATCCTTCATCAATTATTCGAAATTCTTATTGTAAATATTTTAAAAACAAACGAGAAAAGCTTATGAAACATAACAAGATCTGAATTATCATAAAAAGATATATTTTGTACATTTTGTTTTGAATTTTTCATACATTGCACATTAGTTTTCAACACAAGCGCTCGTTTGCGAAAACTCTTGTAACATCCCAAAAAATGTATTATTTTAAAAATTATACATACAAAACAAAAAAACCTCTTTTAAATCTTTCCATCAAACACCTATGTACAATGCATCTTACATTCATACGTAATATGTATACGTGTACATATACATGTAGATATATACATATATACAATACAACACATACACCTATACATATTACGTATATAATACAATTTTAGATACAATTAAACAAAACTAATCATTTTTTTAACGAAAAAATAAGTTTGTTTGTCTTAAAGTCCAGGCATAATGTACGCAATGTTGTCGAGCATTTGCGAGAGTGTTTCGGGTTTGGCGCCGTCCGCGCCTGGCACTTGTTGCGTCAGACAAAGTAACGGTCCTAAGGCACAGATGAGCGAGTCCAGGAGCACCGACAACGTTCCCGACACCGCAATCTGGCCCTCGTGTTCCTTCAGACGCTCGCCAATGATGGTCAAACTTTCGCCAAGCAGCTTCAAATGCGCCGCAACGTCGATCGGCTGTGTGCCCACGACTTTGTACATCCCTGCACCCGAGTCGTTTGATTCTTTCTTCACTGGTGGCGATATTGGCAGATTTCCCACCACCGACGGCATTCCAAGTTGAATGGTTTTTTTCGATTTCGTTGGTTTTTCTGCAATGATTAAAAAAAATATTTATACATTTTATGTTATGTTATGTTATGTTATTATGTTATGTTATGTTATGTTATATATGTTAATATTTTGTTCGTAGTTTTTGTGATGAAGATTTAAAACCCGTCAATGAAAGAACAGCAAATTTTCTTCGTTGATTTTTTTTTTGTTTTTAATAGCAACGTAAATGTACCGCTTCTGTTGATGAACTTCTTACGCGAACCGGGGGGAGGAGGAGGCATTTTCCAGATGTTTTCGTTCTTACCGGGAGATTGGGGTTTAGCCGCCAGACGCTTGGCTCGTCGTCTCCAATTATACTTTTCAATGTTCGGTACTGTGGCCCACAGTTCACCTAGTCTTTTGGAAATCGATGCGAAATCTGAAGCAAAACGTGCAAAAATATTAAACATTATTTATGAAATTAAATTAATAATTAATAAATATATAACATTATTATATATATATAATAAATTATGTTATTGTTTATATATATTATATAATATATATATGTTTATATATATTAATATAAATTAATAAATAATTAAACATTATTTATGAAATTAAATTAATAATTGAATACAAATATTCAATACAATACAAATATTGAAAATGTAATTAATTTAATTAAATAAACAATTTTGGCTTTTATTTTGAATTTTTGAATATATGATGAATTTGAGCATTCAAATTATACGAAATTCTGAAATAAATTTGAAATTGCATATTTTATTACTGCTTTATGTATTAAATATAATTTACTTACCCATATAAGGACATTTTTCTAACAAATCTTGTCGTACTTCTTTCGCCCATAACATGTAAGCTGTAAATCGAGTTCTCTAAAACAGATGAAAGTCGTAATTAGTCATTTGTTTCTTTTCTGTTATTTTTTTAATTCAAATTATGCACTTTTCAAATTGTTATACATTTTATTTGTTTTTAATTTAACAAATTAAGGAAAATATTTACACAAGCGAATGAAATACATAAAAATATATTTCATTTGTTAAAAAACTATCATTTTTAATGTAACTTCAACGCATTTGCAATACATTTGAGTATTTGAGCAACAAAATTATATAAGGTAAATGTTCAAAGTAAATATTATTAAAAAATACAATATAAAGTAAAAATAATCACAGCTGACAAAACATCTTGCCGGTGTAATGCAAATTGGTACATTTACAGGTTTTATATATTTTGTTATTACTAATAGATATAACTTATTGTTTATTTTATTATTTTATATTGTTTTCCAAATTATTTTGTCAATTTGTAATCCAAAATTGAATGAATGAATTTTAATCATAAGAAATAGTATATTTTCATTTTACAAATGAATACTTTTTCTATATATTTTTTGTATATTTAAATGTAAGTTGAAAAATTCAAACGTATTTTTTTCAATATTTACAAAAGTGGAGTTAATTGGTTTTTCCTTGAAGTCACAGATATTTATTGATTATTTATTATTATGTATTAATATCAGAGATGGGTAAAAATAATTACCCAATTACTTATAATAAATTTTAAAAATTGGAAAAATATTATACATTTTGAAAATAATTGAAAACCTTGTTGTTATTTGGCAAGTTGTAGAGTCAAATAAACAAATAATTCTATTTATGATCTTACTTTTGCTAAGTTTGAATTTATAATTTAATTTTATTTACACAAGTAATGGTTAATTAAAAATTCAATTACTTTTCAGTTACTTTCTGAATTAAAATCCATATTTTTCACTGCTTTCACTAATATGTGAAAGCAGTGCAATTTTTTTTTGAAATTTTTAGTTGAAGACAGTCCTTTTTTATAAGATAAATATGCAATTTTTTACTACTTGATTGTATTACTTTCAATAATTATTAAATATATGATTTAATTAATTAATTTAATTGAGTATTATTTATGTATTTATTATTTTCAATAAAAAAAATATGAATCTAAAATCAAATATCCCATTAAAAACGTACTCCTTTATCTTTTCTCTGCGCTTTTACTCTGCCAATAATTTTGCCATCCTTAATGATAAGCTTTTTCCGACACTTCTCCAGCATATATAAACTCTGTGCTTGCGAGGGTGTTTCCTGTTCCGGTGGTTCCAGTCGTTTAAATCCAGTTTGTCCCTCGTCAATCATCAACGGATCAATATCGTCATCGCTCACCGAGTCCAAACTAAACCTTTCATCGTCATTCAAACCATTGCCTTCGTCGGATTCTGAACCTGACGATTGTATATCGTCCGACAGTGTTTCCTGTTTAACACGATTTTGCGTGTTATTTGACGGCGGCGAGGTCTTCTTTGGACTCGCATTTTGTACTGGCGTTGTGACGACCGGAGTATTTGACTCTCTCGCTTGTTGTTGCTCGAATCGTTCTAGGAGTTGTTGCGCTTGCACTTGCTGCTGTGCCTTTTGTCGCTTTTGTTTGCTCTCGGTGATGTCATCGGGCGATTCAAAATCCACGAGCTTCGATGACTTTTTTCGTACTCGGCCACTACGTGATACGCCGGTTACTTCTAATTCTGCAAATAATAGGGTTTTTTTCTAATTCTTAGTGTATCAAATGAAATTTTCATTTTTAATGAATTATTCAGAGTTGGTATGAATTGAATTATTGATAAAAATCATGATTTTAATCAAT
>JABFPJ010001056.1:0-29349 GCA_022817425.1 Gryon sp. ZL-2020 | reverse complement strand
ACACAGAGAGAAATAAATATTATGATTTTACTTTTTGACATAAGTAAATGAAAAAAAGGTTATATTGCTATTTAAATTCTTAAAATATATTAATGTAAAAAGGTGTCAATACTGCTGTGTCAGTGAAATTAACTAATTTATTTAAGTTAAACATTTCATTTAAAAATACTATTGTATTTCTTAAATTTAACCAGTTTAAAATTTGATTTTAACTTGATGGTAGTAAGAGATACCAATAAAAAAGTGTACACGCCAAATTAATATTTAATATTTTGATATGGTTGAATTAACCAATTGAAAAAGTTGTCCATATTTTAATATCTGAAAATAGTAATCTTTACTGTATTTTTGTTTGTACGTATCATTTGTTTAACTGTGTGAATGTATACAGTGAGTCGAATTGACATATATGATAATAATGTATTATTAAGATTATAAATTAAACATAATGAACAAAAATGGACAAATATAATTTCAATATTATGTAAAGAAAATTACTGAATAATAAAATACTACTTTGAAAGTTAATAATAAAAATTTGCATGCTCTTAATAAAATTTTGGAAATCGTTGAATGAGTTATTTAAATTTATAAATAATATTTATAATTAATGAATCTTAAATGAGTATTGCAATAAATTGAATGCTAGTTTTATATTTCAATCTACACGTAAGAAAATAACTCATTACAAATTACTATGTATCCGAGTAAACTTGTGACGGTAATTACATTTAGTATATTATAATTTTTGACTTAGTAAAATAATTTTAACATTATAAAAAAAATTCCTCTCCGAGTTTTGAACTCGGTACTTGCCGCTGTTTCTTAAGGCGATGTCAAAGCTATGATTACCGACATTACAGATTTCTTAAATTAAAATTTAATAAGCAATTGGAATTAAATTTGAAGACCAGAGCGACATTTTCGCACTTTTTTTGCACATTTTAATTAATATAAAATGTTATTTAGTATATTATTTAAAAATATTAATGATTTTTCGTTTGCGAAGTGAGAAAAAAAGGAAAAATCATCTTATTAAAAATGTATATGTCAAAAAACATTTTAAATATATCAAAATATTCTCCCATAATCCGAGAATGTCGCTCTGGTTGTTTTAGAATAATTTATTGCATAATATTAATATTATTAAAAAAGACACTAATTCCGGGGTAGCAGAACTTCGCCATTACCTTAAGAGCTCCTATGGGGGGGGGGGATCTCCGGGAGTTCTAGTGTTAAAGGTGAAAAAGGATTATAAAACATGTCTTGAATAAATAAATTGAATATTTTACATAAAATGTTGATAAAATACATAAATTCGAAATAATTTGCGTACATATTCGATTCAACGTAGAAATTAGATTATGTACATTTCTCCTAACACACGTGATTATAAATGTACTTACACTTACAAATTTATCTACATAACTGTATATATGTTAACTTAAGTCATAACGCGATACATTTCATAGCAGATTTCGCAAGCGTCGAATTACTCGGTTCATAAATCGAAAGTAATTTCCCGTAAAATCGGATAGTAAAATCGATATTTATTTTTGATAGACTAATTTTTATGAAAATTATTTAACTGATACACATTGTCAGAGGAAATTTAATTTTACGTTTTATTTGCGCGAAACAAATTTACAGTGAAATCATAATATTGAAATAACACATTATATTGAAAGCTTATACACGTTTTCTATTACAAATTTACAAATAATAATTTTGTATTTTATAAAGAAAAACAACTTTCACACATTTAATAAAAACATTCAAGATTACACTTTTGATTATTTTTTTTCCAAAATTGAAAGACCATCTTTTTAAGAAAATCAAAAACGCGGAAAGCGTCATTAACAGTAATTTAAAAGAACTGAAAAACGTACTTTGTATTTCAAAGAGTAAATATAATTAAGCGCTTCTAACTTACGCGTAAGTTTCGAAACTTGCAGACCAAGAGTTCACGAGTTTTCATTTAGCTTTTGCTCAATGATACACTCTTAACAAAATCCTTTTACACTCAGAGACATATGATAGGGATTTTTAGTGTATTTAACATAATTTATTACTATGTGTCATGCCATTCTTGGGACGTGAAGGACAAAAAACCAATTGTACTATAAAACATAGTAAAATTAGGCATAAATATCGCGATATTTGCTGTAAATACTCTTAAAAAATACGATTTCAATATCTAATTTTACTATGTTTCATAGTAAAATTTGTTCTTTTTCTGTAACGTCCCAAGATTGGTATTACTTGTAGTAAAAATTCATGTCAAATGACTCTCAGTGTAATGTAATGCGATTCCTTTTATATTAAAAGGATTTCCGAATTAATATACTTCCAAAAGGATTTCCTTTAAATGTTAAAAGAAAATCGTTTATATTTGAGTTCCTTTTAATATAAAAGGAAATCATTTTGTCGTAAAACTATTTCGTTTTAATGTTATGTAACTAACCTTTTAAAACGTATTCGGTAGCGTGAATAAATTTGTTGACAGACACACATAACCAAATTTTAATTTGAAAATGGTTTTTGGGCAATATATTAATCTAACTAATATATATAAATATGAAAGTATGTTTGTTTGTTTGTTTGTTTGTTTGTTCGTTTGTTTGTTTGTTTGTTTGTTTGTTTGTTTGTTTGTTCGAGCATCACGGAAAATCTACCGAACCGGTTTTGTTCAAATTTTGAGAGGAACTAGCGGAAACCCTCGAAAGTGTCGTAGGCTATATAAAATTGCGATATGTAAAGTAGTTTTTGAAAAAAAAAAATTTTTTCCGATTTTGGACCCACCCCCTTAGGCGGTTGTCAGGGGGTTGTCAGGGGGTTGTCAGGATGTTATCGGGATGTTATCGGAATGTTATCGGTATGTTATCGGGATGTTATCGGTATGTTTTCGGGATGTTTTCGGGATGTTTTCGGGATGTTTTTGGGATGTTTTCGGGATGTCGGGGTGTTATTAGGGGATTATCGAGGGGTTATCAGGGGGTTGTGAGGAAGTGGTTTGAAGTTTATTTTCGAGGTTGTGCGTAGGTTCTCAAGAGCTTTGCAATGTTTTAAATAAGGTCAAATATGGTCCAATTGAGGACAAATATGGTCCTAATAAAGACCATATTTGTCAAGCTTTTTTCTATTTCAGGTGGCCTTATTAAAGCCTAATATGGTCATTAGAAGGTCAAATATAGCCTCAATAAGGCCGAAAATGGTTCCAACAAGGCATCCTGATTATTAAATCCGCCTATTACACTTATGTCACGCCAGGCATTGATATGGCCTCACCGAATGTTCGTATAATGATATTCCACTGCAAAACCCAATCAACGTCAAGTTTAGCCACGTCATGGTTAACGTGGATTGTCCTACAGGGCGCTGACCATGTAACCATGCCGTAGCTATACCTTGATTCTTGATAGTCGTTATGCACGTGTTTTGTCCAAATTTGAAAATTTGGATGTTCTATCAGGGTCATTTTTGGCCCTTATATGGACAACCATTTATTGAAACAAGTGTTCTAGAAAATATAGCCCTAGGCCACAAAAGTGTCATCTGCTGTATATTTTTACGATGTATACATTTGATGTTGAGAAAAAAAAATTTCTCAAATGTCACAGCTTCATTACTTCGAGGGGGCGGGGGTGTTATAGGGATGCCATAAGGAATTCATTGGCTGATTATAGGTTATAGGAGATTCATAGGGCATTCATAGGTAGCCCTTAGAGGATCCATAGAAATATCTCGGGTGGAACCAGGGATTTAGTCCGGACTCATATACGGTCATAGGGAGGGGGTCACAGGGTTTCGCCCGGGCGAAGCCGGAGCTTCAGCTAGTAAGAAATAAATATGAAAAATAATAAACTTAAATTAAATAAAAATAAAACATAACAAAGTAAACAGTAACTTAAATTTATAAGTAGACCGTCGGCTAATAGGAGCCACTTTCATTTGCAAAGTGTCAGATTTGTGCGCTGCATGTTTGCATGCTTGAATGAATGAAAATAACGAATAAAACTAATTAAAAGATTAATTATTGTATATCTTATTACAATTGTATTTTATTGTTTAATACTTTTCCAAATTTCGTACATATAAAAAATAGTTTTCATGCAATCAATTTTGTATTTTTATTATATATATATAACTAATCCTCAAATTTGTAATTGATAAAATGGAAATAAATAATTATTTTATAAAAATTATTTCATCAAATTTTTATTATTTTTAATGTTAAAGCATTTTCTTCAGAATCTGAATCTTAAATAATGGTGGTGCGCAATATACGACTCGATGGGTTCACGCGCATTTTGCACTTTTTTTTAAATTAATGTTTACGAATAATTAAACTGTTTTTAAAATAATTTTATGCTCAGAACTTGATAGTAAAATTATTAAATAAACATTGTACAACTTTATCGCTTTTTAAATATTAATAATAACTAAAATATTAACAAATAACCTTAGACGGCGCATAATACCTGCCGCTCCCCTACTGATACATCTACAACGAATAAATAAACAATATTCAGAGGTGCATTAACTATTGAATTATGATATCGTTTGTACTGATGTATTTTATTTTGCGTATGGCCATCATTTTAATACAACATCAACAAAAGTTGCAATTCTTATGCAACTTCCTTTTTTCTTTAATTTGATTTGGCCAGATACATTGTTATAAATTATTTTATTTAGTAGTATCTAAATGATGTATGTCAATTTTTTTGCCGATGGATGTCGGCATTTTTTAAGGTTTTAAATGAGAAATAAGGTTTCTCATTTTATCCACGTAAAAAAAACTAATTTATAAAGCAAGTTCTTAATATCTTCAAGATATTTCTTAAATAATTTTTTTAACTTTTCTTAATATACGAAATGATTTTTATAGCGTAAATCTGTTTTTTGTACAAGGCGAGTTATCAACATCACTTATTTCAAAAAATAAAATTCAAATATAACCATAACAGGCAACAATAGAATATATATACATATTTGTATAATTATTATGTTATAAAATATCAAATTATGTAAGACAAAAATTAATAAACTTAATTACTTTTTAGCATCGAATCACCAAATTGGCACCAAGAGAACAGAGTGAGGAGGATCTATCGCAATTGTTGGAAAATTCTTTTACAATTTATTAATAAATACTACATTTTTACAAACTAATAACCAATTTTCATTTTATATGTACAAATATCAGTTCAAAAATATATATGTTTATCATTTGCAAACGTAATGTTACAATTAAATATTAAATATAATTCAAATTACACAATAAACATATAAAACAAAATTGGTGCAGATGTGTTAAACACACCATGTCAAATCTTCCCGATCACTTCATCAAACATCAAACAAACATAAAAAATTCGCACTCAAAAACTTGTATATACAATTCAACAGTCGAGCTATAATTATTAATTCGTTACTTTTCCGTGGGCTATGTTAAGTCGCGATTCTCAACATAAAAAAATCTAAACTCGACAGTTCATTTTTAATAGAAAAAAAATCACATTGATTTTGAACTGTGTCCAAAAGTCATGCTACAATTTCTTTCAGTTAAAAATTTACTTCGAGCTTGATTGAAAAATCTTCAATTTTTCCGGAAAAAATTGAAATCAAGACGAAAAAGTAACGGAGAACATTCGATCGTGCTATTTCATAAATATAATACAATTACATTACATTACAAAAGACATATCGGGAATTTCGAATCTATTCAAACTATTCACATTATTCTAGTAAGTGCTTGGCACTTTTTCGTTTCGAAACGTTATAAAATACGACGATTAAAAATAAATAGAATGTCGGATAAAAGGAGCGTTAGATATTGTTTTGTGTTCAATTACTTCAGAGCCACTTCTTGAAGTAGCCTCATTGCTAAGTTTCGACCTCTTTTGTTCCATAATACGTGTGGGTTTGAACATCCTGATACCATTCTAGCCTCTCTGAAAAATATAAATTACATAATTAATAAATTTTGGCCAAAGATTAAAATCTTTAATAATGTATCCTTTTTATAATATTTTGACAAATATTTTCAAACTTGTTTTCATTTGTCTTCATTCATTGAAATCATGTTGAAAATCCTTCAAATGCTTTTCAGTAAATTAAAAATGTATAATATATTACTTTTTTAATTAAAATAAAAAGAAAAATACTCACATTTGATACAAATCAAAATCAATAATCTTGCAGTAGTCATGTTCGTCTTTACAGCAAAATTCATAATAGAAATCAATAATGCGGTAACTGTTATTGGAATCTTTGACAATCTCGCGAATAAAGTTATTAAAAGCAAATTGCGTACTGAGTCTGTCGAAATTAGTGTACAGTGGAATATTTGGCAGTGGTGGAAGTGTGCATAAAGTTATGGCTGATTTCGACAGTAGAAACTTCTTCTCGCACAAGTCTAGTAGAGCTTTGTAATCTTTCTTCATTTCTTCGAGGGAATGACCCTATAAATAAAAATAAATATAAAATGTTGAATGACAATACATTATTTTTGATTTTTCAAGTTTTTTCCCTAAATGTTTTACCTTGTATATATCGACTGCTCCGAGCATAATAACAATACGATTGGAGATAGCTTCGATTTGCGAAAGTCGCTTCACACAATCTTTAATGGTCTGCCCTGAGATACACAGACCACTACAAATCGCGGATTTATCTGCAATTAGAAGCAAATACAAATTATACAAATTATGCAAATACAAGTTAAGTTATATAAGAAATATTTTATATATTACCATGTTTTCTCCATAAATTGTTCGCATGTAATTCTCGGATAGCAAGTTGTAAAAAAAAGTCATCTCCAATGAGTTGTTGGTGATAAGCGATTGGTTCACAAATCACTTTCTATAGAAAATAAATAACAGATAAAACAAATGTTTATAAATACAAAATGTACTTATAATAATATAATAAAATGTAATTATAATCATATAATATAATTATATTAATTTACCATTTTTCTATTAGGATCAATTTTGATATCAATGCTCGATTGACGACTTGTTCGAGATGCTATACTACTGCCTATACAAAAATTAGTTAAATTAAATTAAACTATTGATTTTTTAAAAATAAAAAATGTATATTAAATGGACAAAAAATAAAGTACCTTCGCTTCCATAATCACTTCGACTGGAATTTCGGGATCCACTTGAATTATTTCGTCGACGAAAGAAGTTGGAATTTCTCTGAAAATTGACTTTCTTCTGCTAAAAAATATGTTTCATTTGAAATAACACTTTTAAACTTATAAATTTTTTAATACATTTTTCAATAAAATTAAAAAAACATAAACCTGTATAAAATTGTAATTCTTCTGATTTTCTACCAGCTTGGCTATATGACCACAATTACTCTCGGTAACAATTAACTTTTTTTTTCCATTCACATTTTTGATTTGCAATCCCGAAATTGATTTCAGAAAATCATTCAAACATGAATAATTGAAAGTTTCATATGGAATTTCGGTACCCACACGATTCATATATTCACCTAAAATCAAAAATAGTACAACAATTATTAAAATAAATATAATTCAAACAAGTTTTAGAATAAATCTGAATAAAGTCTTACGATTTATTTTATCAAGTGGTATGCCACCTTTGTTTGTAACTACCGTCGCTTTAATGCTAGCAATTGTATCTTTGTAAAGATCAAATTTATTTAACAGATTATTCTTTATGGCCACCATGTTTAAATTATAAATTCAAATTCAAAAAATTAAACTAAAAATTTTAAAAGGTCCTACTTCGGCTAAATCTAACGCTACAATGAATGAAAAATTTGTTTGATATCAAATTAAAATAAGTGTTTATATACACTTTGTTATTTTGATGGATCAAAAATGAGCAAATATAGAAATTTCGAGTATTTTCCTAACAAGTGTTCGAAACTTGATTTCTGTTTTTCTTTTCGATTAATATAAAATATGAATCAAATTGAAATTTGATTTAAAAAGTTGGCATACATTTTAATGTCTCACTTCTTACAATAAAAAATAAATACAATAAGACATATTTGTTTATATAAAATATATTTTTTAGTTCTGAATAATTAGATTTTGTGGCTGTATACTAAAACCGCACTTTATGTAATTTTTATAACCAAAAACGTACTATTTTGTATACCATAAGCGCACAAAAAATATACCAAAAGCGCACTATTGTATATACCATAAGCGCACCATTTTTCTAACTTCAAATTTATTTATATATACATATTTATATACTAATTTTAAAATCTGTTTCTATTTGGTTCAATTGGGAGAATTAATTGAAAATATTAGTTTCTTCTTTGTTAATATTATGATGTAAAATTTGATGACACATGAAACAGATGATATGTGCTACGAAAATGTTCATGATATTAAAAGGTCAATGTACCGAGCTCGTCGCAAAATTCGACCAACTATACCAAAAACATTAAGTGAAGCTGTGATGCAAGTTGAATCATTGCAATGTGTAACTTGTATAAATTTTTTGAAATTTGCTTCAACTAAATTTTTGCCGAAGGAAATATAAATTATATTTTTGTTATTTGTCAAGTTAAGTTAGTTTTGTTAAAAAAGTTGTGAATAAACTAATTTTTTAAAAAAGTCATTAAAGTTGTCATTAATCTCATAAAAAATATTTTGTGCGCATTTGGCCTATATAGTAGTGCGCTTTTGGTATACTGATAAAAAGTAAAAAAAATTATCAAAGTGCGCTTTTGGTATTCTCCAGATTTTGTATGATTAAATATTCTATACTAGAAAATATCTAATTATAAAAGATAATTATTATTAGATATTCAATTCAACTTATCGATTATTTGAAATTGGAATGATTTTGTGCCACAGTTAGAATTAACTACAGTTATCGTATAAATGATTTATTGTCATTTTGAAAAATTATTTTTAGTCTTACTTTTAATCTGTAGAAACCAACAGTAGTGTATTCAAATTATATTATACATATTAGATAAGTGAGCATTGTAAGCGTATACATAAATTTAAGATTTAAATAGATTTGAATTAATAAAATTAGTATATAAAGCTGTGAGAATAATGAATTGTACAAAAATGTGTAAAGCAATGGAATATATCGAATATTTACTTTAAGTCATGTTACTACACATGTAGAAATATATGACAGTATTCAATTTTACTTCCCTATGTAATTCACTTTTAATCCAATGACTGTGTAACTAATTTTTCAATTTCCATTTAAAAACGCGTTTAATTTCACATTTAAAAACACTTGTTTTCCCAATAAATTAATAATTATTTTTATACGTTAATATTAAATAAATGCTATATCTTTTATTATAATTAAAAAAAAACTAGTCAAAACCTTACATAAATGTAATAGCAAAATCAAAAGTCAAATGCTAAATATAAATAAAATTTTTTTTGTAAATTAATTTCAAATTTAGATTCTTAATGATTTTATGATCAAAAATTAAAAGTGCAATTGACAAAAGAAAAATAAGTGATTGGTAAACTTATAAGATAAATGCAATGATAGCACTCGAAAAATCATACAAAAATGTGTAAGTTTAGAAATAAATAGTCGCAAAACCAGCTGTATGTAATTTGTTCAGATATATTTGACATTCTTGTGTAATACAATATTTGAAACGATTATAATTCAGCGCATTGCGTTTTTTACAAATAAAAACAGAAAGCAAAAAGGATTCGAATAGAACTTCAAAAAAGAAAGAAAAAGAAAAAAGGTTTCCTCCAATGTTAAACGCCGAATTGAGAAATTTGAAATGCCGTTACACGTTATAAGTTACAGATTTTTAATATGCAAACGTTGTCACTGCCAACTAAGTTAGCAATGACAAAGTGGCAAGATTTTTTTCTCGACAACCTGAAACGGCACAAGTTGGACATTTTTTTTCTTTTTCTTTTTTTGTCAATATTAGCAGAAAAAAAAGATAAATAAAGTAATAAATAAACAGAACAATAAAATGGTTGTACATTTTTGTATCACCGTTAATCGCAATTAAGTGAACGCAAACACTATCAAGTCTAATATTATATAATAGTAATTACTAATAATTAAGCCAAATTTTTAATGCAGGAATGTATATCTTACAGAAAAATAACTCTCTTCTGTATACGCCATCTCGAATTATGCTTATCAAATATATCTGTCGAACGGATGAAGAAGCTCGGCGAATCGACAATAGGCTTCGTTTCCGTTTCTTTCAAGTTATAAACTAATTTTTGTTACTTTTTTAAATTTTTTTTTGTAATTTTTTTCTTCTTTTTAAACAGTAGTCGCATTTGTTCTTATTTTTAAAAGTGTAACAATAGCATCGTGATTATGATATAAGAAATATATGAATGTGTGTCTGCTTTTTATTGATCTTCTTTCTTTAATATTATTTTATAATTACTTCTGTTGTGTATGTGTGAAAAAGGAATCGACATTTATGTTTGTATGTGGTATTCATTTTTTTATGTTATATACGGTCAAACATGATGATGTAATAGTAATAATGCAACTCAATTCAAACAGTGCATTCACCACCGTCGGAATTAAATGGAAATAATGGTTATAGTTCGCAACATACACACGGTCCACTCTTTTTTTATATAACACAGTAAAAGAACGCAATTGTAAAAGTAAGATTTTTCTTTTTTTTTTTTTCTTTTTTTGCTTTTAAGTATGCTATCGACAAATTGTTCTCATTATTTATCGACGATGCACAAGTGATTATGTTGATTCTCATTTCACGCGAGATGGTGAAAAACAGTGTCTATTTATTGTTAGAATCTATATTGTTGCGAAAACTACTGAGTTAGGCCTTTGTCTCCGCCGCGTCGCCGTTTGACTCGGTCTCGGCAACTGCTTTGTCGTCCAGTTTCGCCTTCTTTTCGGGGCTCGCGCCATCCACAACAGCACCATCGACTGCATCCCCGGCCACAGATTTCCTCTTTATACAACAGTTATCCGCAACAGCTTCTTCTGCAAAAGTATTAAATTATTAAAAACATGTACTTCTTTACAAAAATATAAAATAACAGAACTTAATTATATTGATATTGTGAATTAAAATTAATCTGTAGATATCTTTAAGAAATGCAGGATTGAATTTCTTAATTTATATTTATAATAGTTTTTATACTTTTTGTATAATTGTATAATTTATAATCAAGTCATTACTTTATTTGAATATCTCTTTTGTAGTTCATTAAATATGTATATTTATTGAATTAAAAGCAGGAAAAATGTATATAAGGTGATCTACTTGCAGTTATCAGTAAATAATTCAACAAATCAGTATACTACTAGACTTTTTAGATCAAATGTTAATTTAACATAAAACAACGGCATTTCAATCGATGAAAAAAGAGCCGAGCAAAATTTCTATACACATTTCATAATTTATTTTTCTTTTTTAATAGAAATAATGCTATTAAATGAAATTTGTTGATTGCAAAAAAAAGATGTTTGTACGATATTACTATATACATTTGAATAAGTGAAAATCAAACATTAAAGTTTATATACCCGTCGCACTGCCATTTTTGGGTGCTTCCTCTTTTTCTTCCAGCTCTTTTTCTTCAGTCGAACCATTTTCTTTAACTTTAGCGTCTCCATTTTCTGAAGACTTTGAGTCCTCGTCAACCTCCTCCTCAACCACTTTCTTCTCCTCGTCAACTACTTTCTTTTCAGGCGAGCTGACGACTTTGGTGGTGGTTTCAGTTTCAATTCTGAAAACAAACAATATAACATTAGTTTATACACATTTTTTAAATTTCTTCTAATATGCGTAGACTATATCTATTTAACGAGAATATTAATGTTAACCTTGGCATAATATAGATACTCCACTAAGAGAATAGTTTTAGTAAAATTTACTAAATTTTCTTACCAAATGTTTAATTTTTTATATATATTCTGTAATATTAATATAAAAATTTTTTTTGAATAGTTTGTTGTTTATAAAATAGTTTTGGCAAAAATGACTGTTACTTTTCTCTCAGTATAATTAATGATGACTTACAACTAAATGATTTATTTCATCGTATTGTCATCATTAGACATTTTCAAATATAACAACTGAACAAAGTTAAATACAACAAAAACAAAATGTTTAAATACAATTTACAATGTATAGAAAAAGGTGTGCTAATGCTTTTAAGTGTGTAAATTGCTTTGTACCATCAACAAGCAGCATCTTGCATTACGCTGATATGTAAATGTTTGAGTATTGCCGAGTTTCACTTGGAAGGATTCTCAACTAACTATTATTTATCAGCTCTGCAATTATTTGTAACTTCCGAATAACTATATTTTCCGTTTTTTTTCTGCCGTGCATGAAGTAAAACTAAGCGGTTTTAACTTAAAATTATTTTTAAGTTATTTTTTATTTTTAAAAACTTTTTTTTAAAGGAAAACAAATTTAATATTTAAAAAATGTCTTTCAACATTTTTTAAGAAAGAAAAACTTTAGTTAATTTATTCTGATAAATAAAAGAGATTTGTTTTTTTTTTAAGTTGAGAGAACAGTTATTTAAATATTAATAAGAAAAATATGGTATTCAGAATGTATAAAAATACGTATGAAAAAAATGGATAAATTGAAGAGTAATGCAATCTTCAGCAAGGAATATTACGGTCAAAGAAGTCGAGAATTGCTGTCTTGTCTGCTTTTATATTTCCACGAGTATTTACTATAGTCGACATTCTCAAGTTCGTGTGTACACACGTATGCATAAGTATTACCACTAAACTACTTATAAGCACAGGATCGGCTAAGAAACCGTGGAACCCTGGAAAGCAAGCGACACGTGAGAGTATTTTTGTTGTGTTATCTGCTAATGCCGTTTAGTTTTTGCTTCTATTTTTTTTACTTCAACAACAAAAAATTACTTTACAGTACAAACTAAATAATAAGATTTAAAAAATAAGAAATAAATAATAAAATGGAGTAATAACAAAGTCAAAGTGATTTATAAAAACGTGCAATATTCAAGTTAAAATTTCAATTTTTCAGTGATAAATTTAGGAATATTTTAGAAATACGTAAACGCAATAATTTACAAGAGAAACAAAAGTAAATGTTTTTATTTCGTGTAATATATGCCATTATAATAATAGTATATAATTTACTATGTTAATGACCTTATGAATAAAATATTGCATTGTATTTTTATAGCATGGCGTAAAATCAAAGAAATCGTTGATTGATTTATTTACATTTCTTGATTATATTGATTATTTTCCTTGAAATATCAAAGATGTTTTTCAAACAAAAAAATCAATTTCAAAAAGTTTGTCATAAAGTCTTCTACGTCAAGCAGTATAAACTAAAAATAAACAACTCGTTCATACGACAAATTACTCATAATCGTTGAACGAAAGATTCCTTTTTTGCAAAGCAAAACTGTCCTTTTCTCATTTTTTTTTTCATTTAAAATTACAAAAAAGAAGAAAAAAGAAATTAATAATGATCTTTGAAAAGACCGCAAGTTTTGAAAAGCATTTACATTAACTCAAGCCTGAAGGAGAAGGACATGCGAAAAAAGAGAGAAACAGCGATAGGACGCCCGCACTAGCGCCACCAAACGATCACTCGACAAAACCGCGGCGCCGTTTTGCCTTCCCCTGCGCGCTGCCCCCCCCCTTCCCCTTCGTTCCCCGCCGTTTCGGCAAACTGTTTGAGGCGCGCGGCAATTCATAGATTGCGAACATCCGCGTTATATTTACGACGGTATTCCCCTCGCCCCGTACCGCCGCCCCTCCGCCCTTCCCCTCGCACGTTAATCTGCGCGGCGACACGCGTTACGGCGTCGCTTTTCAATCAAAAAAGCCAAATTATTATAAACACGCGCCAATTTTTTGAACTTAAAAAGCACGGCTTCCACCCCCACATCATTCAAAATCACGTGATTCGGGGATTCACCTTTTTTTAATGCAATAATTGAATTGTTAAATAAAAACAAATGTGGAAAAAGATAAAATTGAGGATCAATAACAAAGAAAAAAAAAATGTCAACAAAATATTTATATGAAAAAAAAGTAGTTGCAGAGACGCGTACGAACAAGTTGTGAACTTTTAGCAAGCGCGAGAAAAACCCGCGAGACAGAGAGAGAAAACCGTATGTCGAGAGAGAAGACAGATCGATACGCCGGCCGCTCTCTTTCGTTTAGATAACGTTTCCCGTTTTATGTTTCGAAGATGTGTTTTTCATTTATTTCAATGACTTTATTGAATGAAAATGACATTAATTCAATAATAACAATGTTTCATTCAAATGAAAACAACATTCTAAAAACAAAAAATCATAATAATGAATAAATAAATAAAAAAACGGGTCGCCTAAAACAATGGACGAAAAAAAAAACCGTTAATTCAAAACATGAAAACATAGAAAAAAATTAATAAACATGAAAAATGTCTGTTTTCGGGCATTTTTTGAAACTTTGACGATAAGTTTGTTTTTATACTTGGAAAAAAGTCTGTTATTAAAACGAAAAAAAAAGAAAGAAAAATAGAAGCATGAAATGTACGCAATAAAGAGAGAGACAGAAGGCAAACAGATACTCTGGCGGTGTGCCAACGCGCGTCGCGACCTCGTATTTTCCATGATTCTTTTCGTGGAAAACCGAAACGAAAGACGTTGGTTTACGTTTGTTTCGTTTGTTATTTTGGTCTCGCATATTATTTTATCGAAACAAAAATAAATAAACAAAAATAAAAAAAAAGATTAAATTTAAAAAGAGATAAAAAAGGGTTGATTGCATCGACAACAAACAGGTTCAGACAAGCACGAGGACGGGGTCACAGGACAATTTGAAAAAAAAAAAAAAAAAAACAAGAAAAAACAAGAAAAAGGCAGAATGAAAAAATAGCATCGCGCACGCGATCGGCGCTATGTCGGTTGATTCGGTTGTTTACGGCGTTGGCGGTGTTGTATTGTTGCAAAGTGGCGTAAAAGCGCGAACAAACAGGTCGGCATGGACGCCGATTGTTGGACCGAATTTCGACGGGCGACCCAACAACGCGGTCACTTAAATATCGCCACGGCGTGCTTCCCCCCACTCCGCGCGACCCACTAAATTATCACTCACAGAGCATTAATCCAAGACGAAAAAAACGCGCCATTTCACACGCACACGAGAGAAAAAGCAAAAACACATTTTTTTATCAAACGCACAATTGTTGGTTTTTGTTCTTTCTTACGGAAACACGAAATTATGAGGAGACGCTATATGGCGTGCTTTCGCCGACTTTTTTTTATCCTTTGTCTTTGAATGTTAAAGTTTAACGAATTATAGAATTTGCCACTTACTTATTTGCAATATCGGCCATGTCGATGCTTTTTATTATTTGTTTTGTGTTTGGTTTTTGTGGGTATGTGTTATTTGGAACGAAGTAAAACACTTATCGCAACACTGATGAGAAGAGAGAGTCGAGAGCACCGAGCTGACACTACCACTGTTGCAGACTGACGCGCAAATAGCCGAGACTCGTTCACTGATTCGCTCTAAACCCCCGGCCCGGCCGGCGGCCCGGCGGCCTTCAAAGGTTTCTCTTTCCCGCTCGTTTGCAGATGGCGCTGAACGGAGCGCGCGTCTGTCGAGAACAGTGGCGGAATAAAGTGTGGCACTGATGGGTACTTTAATTATGAAATTAGTTAAAGTCAATTTTTATTCTGAATTTCATTGAAATTTATTGCATTTTAGTTCTATCTAAAGTATTTAATTCTAATTTTACCTAAAATATATTTAGCATATATACAGATAACAATGTACATTCAATTATTCAATAGAGTAACTCTTGACTTTAGTGTATAAGAAAAAAATATATTTTTAATCCTTTAATATTTCTGGTATCATATATGGTACAATAATTTTCAATTGAAATACGCATTATATTCAAATTATTAAATTTCTATTTTCATATTTTTTTTGATATATGAAAATCACGTAAAAAGAAATTTGATCAATTAAAAAAAATCGGGCATTAAAGTACTAAAGGCAAATCTAGTAAGGTATAATAATGCACAAACTTAACTAACTTAATAAAAAAATTGTTATATAGTTTATTTAGTAACCAAAATAACTTTCTAAATTAATTCAACTTAATTAAATAATAAATATAACTAATTTTAATATTTTACTGAGTTAGTTACTTTTGTTATATTATGTAATAAGTCTTTTTTATTTGTTAAATTAATTTATTTAGTTAATTTCGTTATCTATTTTATTAACTCGACTTAGTTTAATACATCCATTTTGTTCATAATTGTATAAATTGCTTCATTTGTTTATATATGTACTTTTAGTATAATCAATTATTCATTTCATTATTTAAATGAAAAGTTTGTAAACTTCCCAGGGCCCCATAATACCTTAATCCGCCACTGATCTAAGACGATATTCCGACAAGAGAGAAGAGAAAGAGATTCTTGAACCTTTATAAGAGCAAAAAGGACAGAGTTAATGGCGAATCGATCAGTGGAAAAGAGAAGTCGTGAATTGGAGTGAAGAATCGTCAGAAGCCCCCATCGTCGATTAAAATGCGTTACTCTCATTCTTAGCGCGGGGTAAAATCAACACGAGTCAATATCAAACGGCGCAATTCGATTAGCCAACCGTTCACGCCGGCTTTTTATTGTCGTTCTTTTTATTGTCCGCGTTTTTAGATCATGATGATAATTAATCGATTGGTGAAGTCGGGTAATGTGATAAGATTTTTCATTAAGTTTGTTTCAGTTAGCTCTTTATTTGATTACTTTTCTTTTCATTTCGTCGCTTAATTTCAGTCAAAGTAAAATTAAATGCAATTGTTATGAGTTTGTTTAATAGTTTTAAAATAAAGTTAAGTAATAACGTTTTAGGTTTGACTTAAAATTTTTGAAAATTATTTAGTATTTTTGTGTTTTCTTTCATATTAAAAGTAATTTACTTATTCAAGTATAACGTTTTTTGATAAATTAATTAAAATTATTTTTTTTAGTTTGACCAGGTTTCGTTTTTGTGCCTCAAAAAAGATAAAGACGTGTTTATGTGTGAAAAGACAAAAGAACGAAGAAACAAACCCCTAAGCTGGCAACTCTGTTGTTTTTCTAAAGGTTCGTTTATGTATGCAGGATCTTTCAAAATCGAAAGCAAAAATGTTGAATATATACAGCAGTTTGTCGTAATGAAAAAAAATTGAATGAGATTTTAGTAAAATTAAAAATCAAATTAATCATAAAGTATGATCATTTGAGTTGCTATATAATTTAGCGAGAAAGGGTACTGCTGATTTTGTCGTATATATTTTATTCAAATTTATATTTTGAAATAAGCAACACGTTGTTCTATACAAACAAAATTATTACAAAATATTCAATGAATAAACTACAATAAACTGAGAAAGTAATTAATACAAAAATTGAAAAATAGAAATCTGTTATAAATCACAATTTTATTCCAGATTCCTATTATCGTATTTACTGTTTAGGAGAAATTTTAAATTAATTTTATATTATTTATTAAACATCTAATCATATAAATAAAACAATATTGCATACAATAAGAAAACATTCAAAAGTCATACATGAACTTGCTTCAGATCAAATTTTATCGGACAATAAATTTTGTCCTTTCAGAATTAAAGAATCAAGCTTTAATTTGTCGTTTATTTTTGTATATGATATTCGCTAAAAGCTTTTGCATTCCTTTTTTTAATATATCGGAAAGCTATTTGTTCTTGTTAGCTTGTTTCGTCTCTTTTATGTTCCATTATTACTTTTTTTTGTTACACTTGTTTATCGATTTTGTGACATTTTTTTTCTGTATAAAAGGTGTTTGTCTTTTAACAAAAAGCAGTATATACTTCATTATATAATAGAAATAAGTGTTTATAAAAATAATTGGATACAAAGCAGAGATCTGTTATTTTTTCCATTTTTACGGTATGACAATCTCACAGACGCAATATGAAAAAATAATTATCTCAAGAAATGTGGAAAAGATTGTCATTTTTATATCAAAATTAGCAGTAAAACTTTCTTGTTATAATTTTTTTTCAAAGTTTTAATTTCTCTTGTTTACTTCGTTATTCCATTTCAAGTATTTAATTTTTTAAGAAAAAAAATGATGGAATTACTTTGAAGTGTAAGGTAACAATTTATTAAGAATTGATTAATAAATAACAGTGTAGTTTATAAAACAGACATTATTTTGGCAAACAGTCTGGCATTTGTCGTATTACCGGTCTTTAGCAACATTCAATGAAACTTCATTGTAACTTGGATTCATTGAAGATTAATTACACAATGAACACATTTTAAGCTTTGGCAAGAAAAACAATGAAATGACACATCAAAAGTGAAACAATGTATTAAGTTGTAATTCCTTTTGTTAATTGAAGTTAAGGTAGGATTATCGTAAAGTAGCGTATCATATATGGGGTTCCAATATTTTTTATAAGTACATTTCATACTTTTTTTTAAAGTAAAATTTACTAAAAACTGTAATACACAACTACAATTTTAAAAAATAAATATATATGTGTACCCTTTTTTATCATTTAAAGTAAAAATATCATGGATTTAACATTTCAACTGCACTTATTTAAAAAATTAGTAATTGAATTTTTAAAAAGTTTAAACGATTTAACTTAAAAATAATTAAATTAAAACATATATTTTTTAAAATGCCATTCTAAGGAAAGTCGTTCCATGATAGTCCTACCTTAAAATGATTACTTTTGTTAGTTTTAGTAGATGGTTTAATCTCATTCGTTACCTTTTGTCTGAATTTTTTATTAAAAGAATTGTCGAAAATAAATGATTCAACTATAGTTTAGGACATGCGGTAAACCATAATACGATGTTCTTAAGACAAAGTTTTCTAATATTAAGTTAAGACAAGTTTTACTTTGATTCAATTTAAATTTCACAAACTTATTTGAATAATTAAACGGATTATTGTACAGAAAACTATAATGGCGCAGGGAATTATTTATAACTAACTTACTGCAAACACTGCAACCAGAATGATTTAACTATATCAATAAGGGCAGGTATCGTTACAAACATTATGCTAATAAATTGTTAATTCCGATGTAAAGAGATGCTTTCAAAATATACCTCCTACACATGGAGATTATTTGTTTCAAAAATGCATTTGTCGAAGTAGAAAATGAAGTATTTTGTAAGATTTTTGAGCGTTTGTCTCAAATTGACGAAGCAGGTAAAAACGCCGATGTTGTAGGCATAAATCAAACAATTGTATTGAGTCTTAAAGTCTAAAAAGTGGTATTTTTCCTAAAGGTATGTTGTTCTTTCTCGTGGGAAAATTTTCTGATCTAACATTTATATTGTATCTTTTATTTTATGTTTAATTTTGTAGGTAATAGGTTTCGATTCTATGAAATATTTCAAAAATGCATTTATATTTAATTTCATTAATTATTCGTAGTACCTAAGACAACAAAAGAAACTCAAACACCTAAAAATATGTATTTAGTGAGCTGAAAATACAAATTTGACAAAATTTGAGTATCGCTGTAAAACAGACATTCAAGAAGTAGTTTCTAGAACTATAGTCGTTCGTATGTCATCAAAGTAAGTTAATATAAAGAAGCTAACCTGTAATCTGTAAATTAATTATATTTTTCCTCACACGTAATGGAGAAGTTTATAGTGAGGAAAAAAATGTCAATTTTAACCTAAAAATAATTGACATTACAACTGAAAAACAGTGGGATAAGTCGCTACATCTTAATCACTTGCAAGAAAAAATATCTTACTCAGCTGGTAGAAGAAGTATAATATTAAGCAAACGATAGACAATATTTTTATATATCGTAAAAGTAGGTTTTAATTTAACCAAACTATAAAGTTATAGGCCTCGTGCATTGTTGATTGCAGCGCCATTGTGATAAAAATGTGTCATTACGTCATGTAACAAAAACGTATTTTTAAGTATTCCCTACCCTAGTAGAAATTAAAAAAGGCTTGCCTAGGTAAAATGCAGACCCTGGATTGGTAAGGTCCAGGTTCGTCTCGTTACGGGTAAGCCTGGACTGGGCCATATTCAGGCTCAATAAGGTTATCAAACGCCTACCCACACATTCCATGTATAGGGTTTTATGGGCAAGCCAGATTAGTCTCATATATATACTATAGTAGACTTAAGTTGATGTTTACAAAACATTTGATTAGAAGTCTCCGTAGTTCAGTGTGTAAGATGTTTAATTTTCACGTTCGGGGGATTGAGTTCTATTCTCTATGATGAAAATTTGAAAAAATATTTTACATAATGTTGACTAAATGCAGGTATGCCTACTGAGGCTTAATTATGCCAACATTGGATTTCATCAAATATCCCATACCAGGAAGACCTCATTAGGCCCATATGAGGAATGCCCAGCTAGGTAATTTTTAGGTAAACGTATCAAACCAATGTGGGTCCCTCAAAAATCCCACATAGGGCCAATGTTGGTCCAATCTTGGAACAGGGTATGCCCAAGAAGGCCCCAGGTTCAGCCAAGTTCAAAATTCCACTAGGGTTATTTCAATTTAATACAACTTTTTAAATATTATTACAATTATAATTGAACTCCGGATGGTTCATTTAGAAAAAATATACAAAATATTACAGTTTTATATTTTTAATTTTGCTATAAGTCATTGAAAGGGAGAAGAAGAGATTTGTGACTGCCCCACCACACCGCAAGAATGTGCAAAAATAATCCACGTTTCCGGCGTTGTTAACAGAAGAAGTCTAGGTTTAACATTAGTAACGTTTGTACTTGTCTTAGTCTTGTTCTAGCTGTTTCTTATTTCTTTTGTCTGACATTTGTCTTTTTTTAAATGATTTGCAGTAGGAAACAGCAACAAGCTGCCAAGCGAAAAGTTCTAGAAGTGTCGTGACGCGGACGGCCTTGCTTCCGGCCGTATGTTGTTAAAAAGGTATGGCGGCGGCTATGAAGTTGCCTTTGGCCGGACTCATCCGCCGTCATTCGTTCGTGTTACAGGTTGCATCGCGACCGAAAAGCGTTCAACGCTATTTCGCGCTCTCGACACGCTCACTTTCGACCTCATTTGCTTACACCGAAATCATTCGCTCCCACAGACTCTTCTTCCGACTTCTTAATGTTCGAGATGCAATTTTCCACGCGCGCCAATTTCTCAGCATCCATCGCAGTCCTCACGATTGCCATTTCCTCAGCATGATTTATGCTGACGAAAAATCAAAGTATCCTTTTTAAGATTATTTTAATTTTTTAGAGGTTGTTAATTTAAAGTCAAAATTTCATTCATTTTTACAGATTTATAGTAAGTAACTAGATTTCTTAACAAGTAACTATTTGAAGTAACTATAATAATGGAAGTATACCGATTTAAAATAAAAAATGTCTATTTTCACTTTAAAACGGGAAATCAGAAATTCGAAAATGCGAAAAACGGGAAAGGCAGTTTTGCTGGATTTTGTCTAAACCACACACACACAAATTAATATAAAAATGCCAAATCAACATTTAAACTTCGAAAACGAATATTATAAGAATAATTAAAGCTATTTAATAGGTATAGTTTCACAAAAAATAACTTGGACATTGATATTTTCAATATTTAATAAGATTCATCAAAACAATATTTTATGACAAATATTATATTTTTTACAAAAGAGTAAAAAGTTAAAAATTTTTCTTTAATGCTTCAAAAGATAAATGTTACTAAAAAGAGGTTATGTTTACTTTGTGTCATCAAGTTCTTTGAATTATTAAAAATCATACTTTTATTCATAATTTTATTGATATTTGTTTAACATCGGATAATTTTAAATAAATAACAGATTTTTGAAACATTTTGAAAACATTTAATTATCAGATGGAAACAAATGAATAATTACAAGAAATTGAAAAATTAAAGTTTATATATGCTGCATATCAGAGATAAAAAAATATTCTATAATTGACTAAAAGAATAAAATAACATAACAAAATAAATGTTAATAATAAAAGTTGGTTTTAATGAAAAATGAAAAGACTCTTTTTATGTATGTTTTATTATAATTCCATTAACTAGAATAATGAATATTTGTCGATATACAGAACCAAAAATAACACAATGTATTTGATACAGAGAACTATGAAAGATATTTCTCTAAATTAGTTAAAATATATATTGTCCAGAGACAACAGCGCAGGCGCCTATTTGTCATCGCTAGATCGATACCACCGAGATGTGACAAAAGCAACAAACTCTATCAAATTTATTATCAACTCGATATATCGCTAACAATCATCCTTTTTTCTCTTCATTTTACGATGTTGTTTCATCAAAATCCATATTTACAATTATAGAATATAATGAAACTTTACTTCAACGATCGATAACTTTCACACTATTATTACATGCATCGTTTTTTATTACTAAAAAGTTCAATAAAAATCTGTTTATAAGAATTTTATTAAATTAGACAAACTTAGATCATAATTCATTAAGTTAAAAACAGTAATATACAAATTGAATATTTGTAATGTAAATTATTTTTATTTAAATTGCTTTTTATTTCGGCTCAGCTTATGTTTAAGTTTTAAAACATTTAATTTTTAATAATTAATAACAAAATCATGTATTAACTGTTCTTTTTGTGCATTAAGTCAACGATAGTTTCTTTGGAAAGATGCAATTATCTGAAGCAACAATCGAGCATGACCCCATAAGCTCAAAGCAGGTTCTCCATTGTTAAACTTGAATAGTCAGATAGGACGAAAGCATGCTTAACTGAATAACGCGTTATGTTTAGATCAATGTTTACATTTCATTTATTTGATTTATTACAAAAAAAGGTGTTATTATGATATGATACATTATTATGATCAACAAATCTTAACTTTAATGGCGTTAGCCAACACTTTTAACTCACAAAATATATATTTACGCGATTTCACAAATGAAAGACAACAGTTTGCTTTCAATAAATAATTACTGTAATCGTTGTAACAGTTTTGTTGAAATTACAGTCGTTACATATATATATATATATATATATATATACATAGATTTTAAATAACGCGACTTTATTGTTGAGGCTGAGTTTATTTATAGAAATGGTGTTTTATTTTGATATACAATTAAATTAGAGACTAGATTACGTAAACAAATATTCATTATGCAAACTTTCTACTGCGCTGTCTGCTTTCTCTACCATTGAATTACTTTCATATGCAGTATCGCAGATATGAACAGTCTGTTGCACTGACTGAACATTGATTGTATTTCACATAATTTACGTCTATTTTTGCTCCGATTACTTTTAATTCTCATCAATAAAATTGCTTGTCGAAAGAAAATGTGCAATATTTTGCAATTGAAATTTTCGAATTATTCAGATTTTTGTTCAAGTCTTTAATCAAGTCAAAGATTTGTACAGTTACTTCGAGTTATTTTTAACTTGAAATCTAGATTACGAACGACGATATGTCGTATATGTTATTATATTGAAGGGAATGAAAAAAAAAGTTGCAGGACAAAAAGAAAACAAAAATCTTGATAGTCTCAGGTTCAGTCTCAGGTCTTTTGAAATGCGTAATCATTAAGCACTTTTTGTAAAGTGCATATAAGCCACGTGCCATCAGTTAAAAACAAGCACGAGAAAGATAATTCGTGTGGCGAAACAGCTGCCGAAAAACTCATGCAGGTGAAGACACACGCCACACCAAGCAGATGTTCCATAAAATACTCGCATTTATATTCCGTGATAAATCAACATAAAATATGATTTTTTTATATTAAATACCACTATATATTGTGGGCAATATATGTTTAATCGTGGATATCATTCAGTGGTATGTTTAAATAAATGTTTTATCTTAAATGAGTTATCTGTAATAGTTACTATAATACAAAGCCCAGAATATCATATTACTTAAAATAAGAATAATCTAAGAACTTATTTTAAATGATTAACCTAAGATATTATGCCTAAAGAGTATGATTAATGAGATAAATATAAATTTAAGTTTCAATTAAGACAGAATGAACTTGGAACATTACCTAAAATGAATCGTTTAAAATTATTTATTTGTTGAAATGAATCATCTATAAAGATAAGCTAAACTAAGATACACCTAAAAAATAAAATGTTAAAACCTAAACTAAAATGAACCACCTTAGATGTTCTTGAGATAATAAAACTCTAAAAAAATACCGTAAATATTACTTCAAGTGAAGAATCAAACAAAATTCTTTAAAATAGGCCTTTTCCGTAGCTATCACAGCGCCATATGTGGCGGAATCTATAAGTTGCATCTATAATGTAGCCAACTAAATTTATTAAAGTAATAAACTTAGTATATATAAATAGTATATTAATTTAAAGTAATAAATATTAATAAAAAATTCAATATTTACTGTTTTATGTGCATAAATACAAACTGATTTTAAATATATAATTCCATTAGTACACTTGATAGATGGCGCAATAGTCGCATTTTGAAGAAGAGGAAAGTAACGTTACTTTGTTAAGAAGCGGTCGACTTAAGAAAATTGCAATATTACTTTTGATTACGGAAAAGTAATTTTGATTAATTTTCGTGTTATGCGTCTTGATTCTGTAGTCATAAATTATGTTTGATATCGTCAGAGTCTACTTCTGTCAGGTTACAATCTTTTCGCTTGGCATACAAGTGAATACTTTTAATAATTTGTTTCGTTTCTGTGACCACGCGCAACACTGTGTGTACTATCAATTATGATGCTAAAAATAGACCGAACATAATTAAAAGTACGGATAATTATGTAAGAATATTACATAACAATTGAATAAAACAGAATCATTTATGCGTATTATTGTAAACCTTTTTTTGTATTTCGAAAATATTTTAAAAAGTTAAAGGTAAATTATTTATTGAACGAATCAACTCAGAGTTGAAAATAATCACCTGACCCGATCGGCTATTTTTAAAGTTTCGCTCTTCATTCTGTCAGTCTTATTCTGAATTATCGATTGGTATGGAACTTTTTTTTCAATCCCTTTTTCTTTATGTTTTCTGTACGTGAAAATAATAATGAAACGCAGCGCTTTTGCTCGAGCATGATTTTTCGATGAGGATGAAAGTCCAGAGAAAGCATATCGTTAGAATAAAATACTCAAATAAAGATGGATATAAGAAAATGGGTCCAGTTTGACATTCGAGTAACTGATACTGGATTGCGGAGAAATCTTTGTGAGAGCGCCAACTAAGTAGTTGATCCGCGTATATCTTCTAGTCAAATCCTCCCACATTGTTTGCACCGGTTTGATTTACAATCAAGCTTGAAATAAAGTTCGTGCAATAGCTTTTTTTTCTTTCTTTATATACCAATTCCACAAAATTACGTCAATTCATTTTGTTTAAATTAGGAATATCATGAAACGACTTTTCTTAGAATGTCATTTTAAAAAATATATGTTTTAATTGAAGTATTTTTACGTCAATTAAAAACATTTCAGCCCTTCTTACCGTTTACATATTGATATATTAATTGCCAAAGATAAGTCATTTAACATTACAAGTATTGGCAAACGTACCAAAATCAATGCTTTTTTTAATAATGTATTAATTCCTGTTCTTAAGACTTTGATAAAAAAACTAATATGTCATTATGTAGAACATACACTTTCCAATGAGATATATCGAAATAATTGTTCTACCGTCTAGTTTTTAAAATAAATGCAAAAAGTAGTTGAAATATTAATAATAATAAATTTCAATAAATATTAATTGAAATATTTCACAAATTTATTGAGTGACTGATCTTTTCAGTTCTAAAGATTAAAATTAGAAGTTAATTTAGAAGTTAAATAAATTTAAATTAGAAAAAGGTAATTTTAGAAATTGAAAATTGTTTATTAAGAAAAATGCTTTTTTCAAAAAATTATTCAGTTTTTCATCATCAGTGAAACGATTAAGAAAGTCAATTACAAGTTATATTTCAAGTGATAAATTGAAATAAAAAAAATTGTACAAAATATTATTATTATTATTATTTGAACAAATACAAAATGTGATTTTAAGTCACCTTTTAAAAAAGAGAACATGTATCCCAAAAAAGTAAATTTTCACTTTTTTAAATCTATAAAATATGCTAAGAAAAATTAGTACTGAAATTAATTAAATCCAGATAATTATCCATTTTTATCAGTGTAATAAGTGCAGAATATTTGTCATAAAACAGTTTAGTTTTACCATATAACTAAACTAAAATACTTTTGAATTTTGAACCCTTGGCAGGCATTTTAGAAAGGCCACGAAAGTTTGACCTACCAGAACGATGAAAATGATTCTCTTAGGTAAATAGCCTTCAGCAAAACGTCAACACATTTTCCACGCCAAATTTTTCCACACTGAAAGTTTTCATTATACCTCCCTTACTGCCAGATTTCAAACTGTAAATAATAAAAAAGGTTTCAGTCAATATTGACTTTGCTTATTTGCTTTGAATATTTAATTCAATTCCGATTTCAAAAATGTGCGTGACTTTTCTGAAAATCATAATTAACTCCACATGAACCAAAATTAAAATTTTGTTTCACGTGGGGTTAATTTAATTATTATTTTCTTTTATTTGGGCAGATATTGCAAATATTTTCATTTGAAAAGTCAATTTAAATTAATCCCAATGATTTTGTCATAATCATCTATTAGTAATTAAAATTTTTTCAAGAAATTCAAAATTTTGTATAATTCGTTTGAATATCACAATTAACCCCTCAAGAAATACAATTGTAATTATGTTTCACGTGGGATTAATTTTTTTTTAAATTTGGGTAGATATTGCGAATTTGTTATTTGAAAAGTCAATGTAACACTATGACATTCAACCGGAAACGCGCTCCGTTTCGCTGACAGAGTTCCTTGGCCCTTTCTCGTAATACATGTTCCTTTTGAACTGTGAAACCAGAGTACGTTGGACTACGATAGCGATATTAACGACGACCATCCTCTTCTCTCTGTCTAGCAGCTTCGTGTTACAACTTACTTGGATTTCCTTTGTCTCTCTTTCTCCTCAGTGCACTCGTTTGTTTCTCGACAAGTGTGGCCGACAGCACTCACCGGAAAGTCTTTCTTTTCAACTCATTTTCTATGTATTTTCACAAAAAAATGCATTATATTAACTCTCATTTTTACTAGAAAATACTTTTTCTTTCGCTTATTTTTTTCTCTATTTTCTTTTAAATTTAACGTTTATGGTTTCGGTTTAGGTTATGATTAAAACTTATTTCTGGAGAATTAAAACATTTTAATTTTAATTGGAATAAAAAATAGTTATTATAAATGTTAAGAGATGGTCTTAGAAAAAGGTGTAACTTTCTTGACATATAAAGATTAAAACTTTTTGTTTAACTTGGAATATTCATTTAATAAAAATAATTATTAATTTGTTATTATTTTTTTAAGTTTAGCATAGAGGATAAATAAATTAGTGGCGCCTTCGCTGCATTTTGATATTCTAAAAATACATTGCGCACAGTATTTATAAGATATATATAATATTATACTTTAATAAAATATATAACAAAGTTATATATTTGAAAAGTTGTATATTAATTGCATCAATAATTTCTTTGTTTTGTTTATCACATTATTTTTGTTATTTTATTATTCATAACTATTTAACTATTTTAAGTTAAATCTGATATTAAATGCAGAAAAAAATATAATAAAAAAAAACAATTTTATTATAATAATTCTTTGCATATAAAGTCCAACAATTGTACAAACCAATTCTATATTTTAATTTATCCTAATAAATGCAGACTAATTTCAAATTGAATTTAAAAAATAGTAATTTCAACCAAAATAAATTAATATACAAAATAATTTAATATCAATATTAGACATTTTAATATTTAACTTATATTAATAATAATATGTGATTTTTTAACTCATAAAAAATCACGTATACCTATCTTTTTAAATATAATTCTAAAACAGTATTTTAAGCTGATTCAGTGTATTATACTTTCTAGCGTAACGTTAAGTTTAAATTACATATATCGTCGTTTCAATCGAATTGAATGTGATGCAACGTAAATTTTGCAACATTTACAAAAAAACTTCCTTTATGAGAAATTCGAACGGTTTTTATTACATATTTTAAACTCAATTTTTATTTTATTTCAATTCATTTCAGAGCCAAGATAAATTAATCCTTTTGCCGATCTACTTTACCAACTGCGGTTATTATGTTTTCATAAAAAAAATTAATAAAAAAAAAATGTATTCATGAATAAATTCATTCAAAATTATTTATATGTTTTTCTTAAATATCTTATAATTATTATTCAAAAAAATTTTGTAAAGAAAAATATTCTGTTAATAATAACAATAAAAATAATAAATATAGATGAGTAAATGGTTATATATATTTAAACATAAAATTATTTCTAGAAAATATATATAATTTGTCATGCGTGTTGGCACACTTAAATTTTGCATCTTGCAAAACTTTTTATCCTCATTTTATGCTGCTTCATTCACGCCTCTTCAAGTACTGTTCATTCAGATGGCACCACTGTATAGTGGCGCATTGTTTACACTAAATTTCAAATGATTGGAAAATGCATACAATTTAATTCATAAACATAAACACAATTACTAAACTTAACATTCAATTTAATGTTAACAATATAAACAAAACAATACAATCTTAACTCAAAATTATTTCTCATTTTTTCTCACAAAACATCACTTTTTCTTTGTATAAAAAAAATTCAAATCAATTTTTTTCTTTTTAAGTCACTTTAAAAGTTAGATAAAATTTAATGATAGAAGTAAAATTCAATTTTATTGAAAAATAAATAAAACTAAAATATCAATAGTTACTGTATAATTCAAGTCATACAAAGGAAAAAAAAGCCGAGACAAAAAAAGGCGCGAGAAATAACGGCGAGCATTAAAAAGTGTATTGGCCATCAATTTTCAGAGCCGACTAGTCGAGACATACAGAAATAGCTCGTAACTTTCCATTACACTGAGGGAAGAAGGTCGTGCGGCAAATACGATGACCGCAAAAAGATTTCACTGTACTGCATCTTTTCGTATTCGCAATGCTACGTCTCTTTTTCAAGTTTTTCTCACTCACTCGCGCTCTTTAACTTAACTTCAGGTTCTCATAGGCTCAAAAGTATGCGCAACCCTTTCTCCGTTATTACTTGGCTCTTCACATTATTTCCGATGCCGGCCGTATATTAACTTAATTCAATCTAATTGCGCGCGCCAAGAATAAGGTCATGCGTTGAATCAAATGATTAACGTCGAGTCAGTTTACTATTTTGATAGTTTTAAAAACTTTTAAAATAATCTCTAATAGGAAATGTATATTATATACATTTT
>JABFPJ010001055.1:0-29352 GCA_022817425.1 Gryon sp. ZL-2020 | reverse complement strand
GTGCATTTGAATGATTACTTTTATATAGAACAGTTCATATTTCTTTATTAAATTATTAAATATATCCGTTTCGGTGTATAATTTTTACTTATATTTATAACTTAATGATTTCAGCATACGAAAATATATGTTAAATAAAAACGCAAAATAATAATGATATTTGAAGTGAATGAAATAGTCAAAAGTTCAATTGAATATATATATACCTTTTTTCTTCAATTCTTCTTCTTTAGCAGCAATTCTTTGTAAAAATTCCTCGGGACTAGTTTGTTGCATTTTTGCTATTTTTTCGGCATATTTGTCATAATAAGGATTAGTTTTTAACTCTTCCATTGCCTTTTCCATACGAGCTTGACTCGTCATGATTAAACGTTTTGACAGCTCCAAATTAATTCTTGATGATCTTATTGAATATGTTAATAGTTGTTTTACACTGCGAGAAAGTAATAACATTATTTGAATTTTATTTTTTCCCTCAGTGGATTACTGATTACATATCCAAAACAAGGGAAACGATAGAGTAAGAGCTAAGAGGTTATAAATATCATGTGTTTAGCGTGAAATCAGTCTGGCCAACTTATGTTTACGATTAAATGACAATTCGAATGCGCCATACGAATGTTTACATTGATTCAATTGTGCAATTGTATTGTGTGAACACGTGAAATATAGTGTCGAAGATGAAGTTAAATCAAGATAAACATTTTGATATAAAACAAGCAAAAAATGTGTTCCTTGAGGAATTTAATTTTATAGATAATATTTTTGCACGATCGGCGTTGCCTGTACATAATTCGTGTAAGTATTTAATATTATTATTAAACATAACCTTAGTTTTTGTATGTCTTAAGATTTCATATTGATAGTTTTTAAGATTTTAAGAATGTTATGAATTAATTTGTATATTTTTTTACAGCATTGGAAGATGAAATTGTCACGAATAATACAACTAAAAGTGAGTATTATTATTTAATTTATGTAAAATATACAGAACATTTTATAAATATTAAAAAACGGTATTTTATAAAAAGGAATCAATACTTATTGAAAGTTTTATTGAACAAACTCATTTTTCAGCTGCAAATTTGGAAACGAAATCTCGAGTACATAATTTCGAGGAGCTGCGGTTTAGATTAGAACAACTGAAAGGAACTAAAGGCTTAGAATATCAAGAAAAAATGAAAAAGAAGATATTAAAAAATCAACTGAAAAAGAAAACGAAACAAAAAGAGCGAAAGCTCAAGAAAATTGCAACAATGATTGAGCGAAATGCATCAAGAGAATTAAAAATGGAGAATTCAGAGACAGATACAAATTGTCATAAAAGTCCAAAAGCTAAGCCAGTGTTTAATTCCGAAGGACATATGGTGTTCAGTAAATTTGATTTCAAAGAAATTGGTAATAACAAAAGATTACCAAAAGTAGAAAAAGATGCGAAAAAATTATTAGAAGCTATCAAAGAGAAAAAGCAAAAGATTCGACAACTTGAAGAGGCCGGAGAAAGAGAAAAAGCGGTAGAAATTAAAGAAAAGGAAGCATGGAAGGCAGCACTGGCGAAAGCAAGTGGCGAAAAAGTACGTTGATATTTTTTTAAATACAATTATTATTACATTGTTATATTTTTAGGAAGTTTTACGAATATTTTTATTGATTTTATTAATTGTTAATATTTAATTTCAATTTTAGGTAAAGGACGATCCAGAATTATTAAAGAAAACAATAAAACGCGAAGAAAAGAAAAAGGAACAGAGTGCAAAGAAATGGAAGGCAAGGTCAGAGGCATTACAACAAGATTTGCTAAAGCGACAGCAGAAAAGACAAGAAAACATTGCGACGAGGAAAAAGCAGAAGAAGCTAAATAAACTGAAAAAGGCGGCTAACAAAGGACGAGTAATAGCTGGATTTTAAATGAAATTAATTATTTTTAATTGCCGAAAGAAATACTTGATTATTTTAAGAAAAAATATATCACTTATTGTTTTTTATACTTGTTTGATAAATTTGATAAAAACATTGCGATGACATCAAATGTATGCTTCTGTTATTTTTCCGAAACTCGCTTCTTTTCTTGCTTCATTATCGCTTTTGAAAAACTACACTTGGACTTGTTTCTTTTTATGTACTAAGTACATCACGCGAGTTTCAGAAGATTTAGATGTATATATAAAGAACTGGTGTACGTTTGTGCATACGTTTATAAGACTGATAAAGTAGCACATACAATTGTTTTTATAAATGAAAGATAATTAGTTTAAAAAATGGATATGCAATGTTTAATGCAATGTAACAATAATGAAAATAATAAGTGCTTCGTAATTTAAAGAAAATACATATGTTATTTAAAATTGTAATAGTTTAAACACAAAATGTACAATATGTAAATAAAAATATACTTTACTTTTAATTTTTGTTGCTTATTACGTAATTTAATATGAAAAGTCACAGTTTACAATTCTTTTAAAATACAAATTATATAATAAGGATATTCATTTTTCATTTTATTTTAGTCTTTACTCTGGAAGTATTTATTCTCAACTATTAAAACTGTAGTAAATGCGCTTCAAGGTCTTCATCTGATTCAAGATTCTCGAGTTTAACATAAGAATCTCTATCGATTTGAGATTTTTGTTTGTAACTTTGTATTAATCCAGCACAATAGCAAAAGGACGTCAATAGCAAAATAAAGGCCAAATATTTAGAATGTCTAAAGAAGGCTGAAGGATAAAAGCGATGCAATATTGTTTAGCAATTATTTATAGAAACAATGTAAAAAAAAGATTTTAATTATTACAAACCTTCAGTAAGAAGTTTTGCTTTTGATGCAACGACAACTTTCATTGTCATCATTTTTTCTCCATCAACATAACATGTATAATTACCTTCTTCATTATTTGTAACTTCTATAAAGCATATATAAAATTCGCATAATTTAATTATATAAAAGTTGATTTATCGATTATTACGTTCTCTTAAGTAATACACTTAAATAAATATTTAATAAGAATTATAAAAACTGAAAATAGACCCATAAGATATAGAGTTGAAAACACGTCAACAAGTGTTTTTGATCTGCGATCTTTCTTTTTGTACCACGTGACTACGCCTTTTTTCATAATCAGTCCATCCTTCCTCCAGACAACATTATTTTCTGAACTTGACCTTATTTTTGACATTTTTTAAACGTATAGAATTCAGGCTTTTCATTACTTAAAGTACGTTCTTAAGTAATAAATTATAAATTACTCTGGACAGGAGACAACAAGATGTGATCCTTCGCGCAAAACATGTCTAGTTTTATACTTGAAATCATATTTTTTTATCTTTTTAACTTTTTCACAATTACTACACTTTTCCTCCAAAATGAAAGGTGGTAAATCCTTTACAGCTCGACTGATGCTTGGAAACTTGGCAGCCAATATATAAGATCTGTAATAAACTTTTCGTCTTGTTATTGGATTTTATTTCAAGTTCATGTTGATAAATGACTTATTTAATCAATTTTGCTACCGGCAAGGGATAATAGGTGACTTTTTGAAAAAATGAACAATACTGTTGTTCGTCTGATAGGTCTGAAACAGTAAAAAAATAAACTTAGAAAAGTATATTACAATTTTCCAGCATTTAAATCTGTATTGAATTATTTTACTTCATTTATTTTTCTTTTAATTCTGCATAATGTTTCGCACGATTGAATACCGTAATTATTAACACAATTTTCACACGGACCCCACAATCCCAATTCACTAAGGACTTCTAAAGTAATCCCACTTTTGCGTAAATTAGACAATTCCGTCATTTTTGATACCTTTAGAAAAAGAAAACGTATCATATGAAAACAATTCAAATGTCATTCAATGTTACTGTTAAATAATATTTCTCTATGTAGTTAAAAAAAACATTGATGAATCAATTGCAAAACACCGAATTTACCGAAAACCTCAGTGAAACAGGTATAAAATTTGCTTCACGGTACTTTTCCCATTCCGTTATATTCCCGCGCTGAATATTTATGACAGTTTGACTTTCGAAAACAGCTGTAAAATAGGAATAACAATTGAGGAAAATGTTTCGATTATTAAACGGTGTAACTTCTAATAAGACAGCATGTTTCTTATTTTGGAAGTGTATTTTATCATCAACTTTTTAGTGGAAAAAAATAAGTGAACTGCGAACAAAATTTTAAGTAACATATTTCTTGTTGAAACAATGAAAAAAGGATCAAAATGTAAGTAAATGTAATTAAATTTAATAGTAATTAAAAATGACACTGAAATAGAATTCTCAGATAATCCAGTAATTACGTTCTATTCTGTAATTATATTTATTTTCGATTTCTTGACCATTAACTCCATGGCAACGATAAATGCCTGCATCACTCAGATGAACTTCTTTTATAACTAAGGATAAATCTGAAGTCATATATATTCGATTCAGTGATAAGTTTGATTCCATTCCCAATTCAACTTCTTTTTCTTTCTCGTTTTGATAAATATCTTGCCAGTACCAAATTTTTGGTTCGGGATTGGGATCGTGTATATTGCTGCAAGAATTGTGCAAAATTTTTATAGCAATTAAATTCAATTTTTATAAATTACATTCAAATTATATTAAATAATGAAAATATTGATAATATAAAGTAATGATATAAACCAAAAACGGCATTCCAATAAAAGTGTCGAATTCAGAATAACATCAACTAAAAGATATTCGTCATATTCTTCCATAACAATGGGTCTTTCTTTTTCGCGACAATATTTTGGAATTTGATATATCAGATTAACATGATGAAACAAATTAATATGTACAAAAGTCAAATAAATCCATTTAAGAATCATCATTTGAACTCCTTAAAAAAAGATGAATATTGTTTGTAATATAGATATTGTTTTAACTATTTATGCATATCTTTAACTTTATTATGAAACCGAATATTCATTTTAAATGTATTATCTATAAGTTATTTAATAACCTTATTAAGTTTATAAACAAAATTGACAGTTTTTCAAAATATTGCTTGAAATTTAAACGCCAATCTACTTTAATTTTTAGAATGAAAATTTATTTTCATAATTCAAATTTTCATTACAATTATTTATATTCATTTGTCGTATTAAAATATTATCAGTATATTTTTTAAATTAAGTAATACCAAATAAATGTTTATTTAAATAAGAATATTTCTAATTTCCATTTTTCCCCCGTGGTTATTATTAACCACTTCCACCATCTCAACCACATAATAAGTATCTTAAATGAAAGCTAATACTTGAGAATCCCAAAATCTTTATTACTTTTTACGATCGCTTTTTACTAAGCTCATAACTCATTATCCCAAACATCATCTCACTTCTCTCCCACCGCTATTCTACCCTCTCGAATTAAAAGCTCCACTCTTCTTCTCTCTCTTGCACTTTACAACTCCAAATATCCCCAAAAGACACCAAACTCTAGTGAAAAAGTTGGACTCTCAACGTGGCAACATCGCGCCGGTCTGCCGTTATTGCTATCCTCATTCAACGTCAAATCAAGCGCCGCTTTTACGTGGTTCTCTCGCTTGCACCCGTGGGTTGATTTGGCTTGTCGCGGCAGTTAGCGTAGCAGTTACGTCGAGTTCCACAAACCTCCGTGAATGAGAAGATGGCCGCTGTATGCTCGGTACAAGTGTCGACTGTCGCCATTGTTTAGTGTTTAGTTGTGTATCGGGTTTTCGTCGCGTTCGATCGGCCGCTCGCTGTCAAAAATGCCGAGTGCCTCGTTCACCTCGTCGCGCAGCTACGTGCGTAGGTCGCGCAGGAAAGGAGCCAACAGGATTCCATTACCCTCGCGAACCACTTCTGGTAAGTCAAACTCGGCCAGATACACAACACGAGCGAGCGCCGCAATTTCACGCAAATTCAATTCCATTGACAAAATGCTTATTCCCGATAAAAACAAATCGCTCATTTTCGTGCAAATACACGTACTTATCAAAATAAGAGACAATTCATATATATGTGTGTATGTAAGTCTGCTTGTCTGTAATGTATATGTGTGTATGTCGAAAAACTGTCTGTGTATACAAGTCGGATGTATGCGAGTGTGTGTGTGTGTGCCTGTGTACGTGTATACACACATACGCATGCGTGTGTGTGAGTGCGCGTGTCTGTGTGCACACACACACATACGCACGGGAGAATGCCGCACACACGCATGCCTACCTACATATCGCACGTCCTCGACCCGCTGTGTGTTTGTCCAGTGTTTCTTTGTCCACGACTTTCGCTCCTCCGACCGAAACCAATCACGACCGAAATCAATCGCCCAGCCCCAATTTGACGTCTTTATCCACCTTTTTTTATTATTACTTTATCAGCTTTTTTATTACTATATTTTTATACATTTTTCTCCACCCCCCTCCCACTTTTCCGGTTTCCACCGATGTACCCCTTTACGCATACCCTCCCTCTACCACCTCCCCCCCCCCCTCTCTTTTCCCCGCTATATATGTATCTGTCGGGATATAATATTTGGCTGACTTATCAGATGCCCAATTCGGAGCATCTGTTGGGCTTTTTTTTTTATTTCCCTGCAGAAAGGTGGATGAAGTTGAGGGAGTGGAGAAAGGTGAAGAGGGGGAGGCAAGAGAGAGAGGTTATCATAATTCGTTTTTGCCTGGATTTTGATCGCTGATCGCGGGGTTCCACATGACCAACCAACTGGGATTCGTTCGGTTGTGCTCGCTTTCGGCAATTTCGAGCACAACGCGCCGCTCGGCCACTTTCGCCTCTCGCGAGAAAGAAGGAGCAAAAATGCACAGACAGAGAAAGCCAAATGAGAAACTCTAAGAGAATACGCGAGAGAGCGAGAGAGAAAAGAGATAACGAGAGATATGCCAAATGTATATTCGGCGATTGCGGTCTCGGCCGAAACTTGTCTCTCTCTTTCTCTCTCTTTTTCTCTCTTTTTTTCTCTCTCCTTCTGTCTCTTTCGCTCTCTTTCTCTCCTGGATTCGCGCGCTCTCCAAAGGCGAAAGGCACTTTTTGACGTTTGCCAATGCCGCAAAGTACGCGGCTCGGGCGTTTTTGTTCCCGGCCTTATCCAGGCCACGCGGCCACTTGGGCGGTCTTGACAGCCCCCAATGCCCAAACACTTCGCGAGATGCACAATCCGAAGATGCTTTGGCAGTTTGTTATTATTGTTCAATGATTTATTTTTATCTTTGAATCATAATTGCGATGTTTTTCATTGCAAAAAGTGAATTTAGTCTTCGTCATATAAATTGTTCATAATAAAGAAAGATGGATTTTGTTCATGTATAAGGAATTGTTGTTAACTTTTTTGTTGTCTTTGAGCAAATTTTATTTAATAATTGGAATATAAGTTTCTGGTTAAAAAAAGATATAAACAATGAGAAACTGAATTAGAGGGATTACTGTTTGAATGAGTACAATTTTAGCTATCAAAATTCATTTCATAGTTTTAAGCAGCTCCATTTGACAGTGTGTTCCACGTCCTGCATCTTCGTTATTTTTATCCTTACCCTTTCAATTACTCTTATTACTGGGAAATATCTTTCTTGATAGTATAAATGTTCATCTCTCGCAGCATCAATTTTATATACTGAATGTCTAAATATATTGTACAATATATTTAGATATACGAATCAACTTATGTTAAATATAAAACTTTACTCTGAGCATATAATTTCGATATTTATTTGTATTTTTAAGTTTGTATATAGAAAAAGAATGAAACGTTTTATCGACTTTTTATATTTAAAATAAAAATATTTCTGAGATTAAGCGAATGTTAATAAATAAACATAATTATTATTTAGACGATATTATTTTTGTTTAATAAATTATTTTTATTGACATTTAATTTGACTAGTCGACGACCAATGTTTATAAAATGTCAACTGTAAATGCAGCGTGACTTATCGCGATATTTTAGCACAACGTTTTGATAAGTACGATTCACTTGCGTTAATTTTGAACGAACTGATGATTTGTATCGATTGATGTTTACATATTTCATGTCAGTGGTTTCCATTTTTAAACTTCTTTTTTATTTATTATTTTAAAGAAAAATGGTTTTTTGTCATATATATAAAATATTGTATAAAGTAAAACAAAGTTATATTTATTTATATAGTTATATTTGTATAAATTCTAATTAAATATAATTATTGCATGAAAACATAATAAATGATGATAATTATATAATAAAGCTATAAAATATTACCGTAAAAGATCAAAAACAAAATGTCAAGCATTAAAAAATCTCGCTACTATTTATTGTGCAAACAAATATTATATAAGTATCAAGTACATTTTTCTAATTGAAGCAAATTAATTTCCAATCATTCTATTCATTATGAAATTGATAACGTAATTAAATCAAAATATTATAGTTCGAGTTGAAGCTTATCTTAATTATATATTAATAAAATATCAGTCTAATTTTATTAATTATAATAATGAATGTTCAATATATTATTAGTCTTTTTTCTATTATATTTATACATCAAATTATAACAACTTTTTAGAAGAACATCTTAAAAATGTTATCATTCACATCATAAATTTGCATGTAAAAATAGTTATTTGAAGTTCCATTTTTTACGCTTACTTAAACTTTAAAATAGACATAATTACTTTAAACTGTTAAAAACATAAAAGAAAAAAAAATAATAAAAAACTTGAAGATTAATTTTCTTTGTAATATTTTTTATGTAAGAAGTAAAGTACATGGTTGCACTGCATTTTTAAATATCAGTACAGATTAAACTTGGGAAACGGTACAAGAAGCGATAAGAACACTTTCCAAAGAACCCGAAGATAGTATAAGTAAACTTTCAGTTTGATTTTAGATTTTATACCTGCAGCTTCTATATAACAGAAAAAGCACCTTTGAGGGCGTTTCAACGTTGCGTAAAACTTAATGATTTTCATCCCGACCAAATGAGATTCGACATTTTGAATAGAATATATATTATTGACGACCCAAATTTTCATCGCTTTAATTATTCTCACATGAATTTCAAAAAATGAAAACTTTCTATAACTTGTGAGAATATAATTCGTGAGAATCTTACATGATATTTTATATATATATTTAGTTCAATAAACGTTAATAATTATATATATTAATTTACATTAATTTAATAAATAATCTATACTTAACTAAAAAATATTAATTTGTTAAAATTTCTTAAATTAATTATTTAACATTTTTATTAAATTATTAATTAAAAAGTTTAAATTTGATCTAAAATAAAAAGTATAAATATAAAATTGTATAAATTAAGAAATGATGATTAATAATTTAGAATGACGAACGAAAAAAAAGAGACTAATTTACATTATGGTGATTTTCAGCAGAGCCATGTGATCATCTGCCATGTCCGACAGCGGCAGCCAATCATCAAATTCCATTGAGCGGTGTTGTTGGAGGTGGAGTCGCGGGGAATGCGGGAGTAAGCGGCGGCGGTGTTGTCGTGGGTGCTGGAGTTTCCGCGGCGTCCGGGGGTTTGGCAATAGGAAGCGGCAGCGGCGGTGGTGCCGGCATGGGAGGCAGATCGTCACCGAGCGTGTCCGGTGTCGCGGCGCCCTCGCCATCACCCTCACATTCACACTCTTCTCCTTATGATCTTCGTCGCAAAAGTCCCCCGCACCCCGATCCAGCACCAGGAACAAGCTCCGCGATGCCTCCTGGTGGCAGCAACATTGCTTCAACGTTTGGTTCCTCGTCTCTTCCAGCACGAAAGCGAGTTCGACGGAGTTGTTCGCTGTCCACAGATGGTTATTATTTCTTTTACTTCTCATTCTGTTTAATAATTAACAAAATACATTGATTTTGGAAGATGGAAAAATTGAAATAAAAGTTCAGTAATGAAATTTATATACAGCAAAAAATAAGTGTATTGTAATTCAATTATGAATATAAAATGATATAAAATGATATAAAATTTGTATTGAAAGGCAATACACGTGTAATATAATTATAGTATGATACAATACTGAATAATGCAATGAAAAATTAATATAAAACGATGTAATACGTACATTAAATTACAATGTATTTCAATGGAAATATAACACAATTGAATAATGGTATATACAGTATTAATACATTGAAAACATTATATTAACATATATGATGGTATATTTAAGGTACGAGTGTGAGTAATACAGCCGCGCATTATCTGCAATATGAACTTCCCGATGAGGTGTTGCTGACGATATTTAGCTACCTTATGGAACAAGATCTTTGCCGTGTGTCACAAGTGTGCAAGCGCTTCCAGGCGATAGCAAACGACACCGAGCTGTGGAAATGTCTGTACCAACAGGTTTACGAATACGATCTACCTTTATTTAACCCGGCGCCGTGCAAATTTGAATTCATACCTCCGGACGAGTCAGAATACCAGAATCCATGGAAGGAAAGCTTCCGACAACTCTATCGTGGTGTACACGTTCGTCCGGGATTCCAGGTTATTATTCAGTTTTGATGTTTTTTTACTTCAATTAATTTATGTTGTATAAATGTTAATATAATTAAAAATATAACAATGTTTTATGGGCTGCATAACTTCAAAGAAATGCTTTTGCCGAACAAAGTAAATTATTATAAACTCATTTTATAAAAGAATGTATTTTTTGTAAAAAGAAAAGTATGCAATAAACATTATTATTATACAAAAGGTTCTATAAAAAAACAAAATGTACTATAGAATATTTAAACTGAAGCATTTCCAAAATGTGCTATCGCGTAATTTAATATAGTGTTTTTTCTTCAAAAGTGTTTTTATCAAATACACTTTATTATTATAAAAGAATAATAATATCCATTTAAAAAATACGTCATTAATTAATGAAAGTAATTAAATAATGTTTGCTTTAATTTGATTATATTTTAGGATTTGAAGTTCAAGGGTCGAAATTTGCCGTATTTCAATACCGTTCAAGCAGCGTTAGACTACGTGGATGAGTATCGGACAAACAACAGCGGGGCCTCGCCAAACAGCAGCAGCAGCGGCAGCAGCAGCAGTAGCAGCAGCAGTAGTAGCTCGTCGAGTAGCAGTAGTGCGAGCAGCAGCAGCGCGTCTACAAACAGTTCGTCTGGTGCGGCAAACGCCTCGGTGCCGGCTCAAGCGAACTCGGCAAACAATCCGAACAATGCCCAGGGCACAAATTGTTGCAACAACAATAACTCACAGTCAAATAATTCGGAAGAAAATGCACCACAGCAGCATCTTGTGTTTTTGCATACGGGCACCTATCGAGGCGAGTTCCTCGTAATCGATAGCGATGTCGCGCTGATTGGCGCGGCGCAAGGAAATGTCGCCGAATCGGTGATTCTCGAGCGAGAGAGCGAATCCACGGTGATGTTTGTTGAGGGCGCTAAACGAGCTTACGCCGGACATCTCACGCTCAAATTTACCCCCGACGTTGCAAGCACGGTGCCACATCATAAACATTATTGTCTCGAAATTGGCGAAAATTGTAGCCCAACTGTTGATCATTGCATTATACGCAGCTCTAGTGTTGGTAAGAACAATGATTCATTATATTTCACATGTTGTATCGAATTAATATTTTAAGTAGATAATAAGTCATTAACTAACAATGATTTGTATGAAAAATGATATCGTTAATATGTTAGTAACCTATATTTATTATAATTTGTATACACTTTAATCGATGAATACATTTGAATTATAATTTTGCTCTTTCTATTAGTATTTTATTCTAATTCATATGAAATAATGTCAAGAATATTTTAGTCGAGGACAATTTTATATATATAGAAAGACTTCATTTTTGTCGAGACAGTTTATTATAAAGTAACGGCAACATATTAAGGTGATTCTTCAGCTATGTAAGAGCAAAAAGGATAGAGCTAATGGTGACTCCATTAGTGGAAGAGAGAAGCCGTGAATTCGATTGAAGAATCACCTTAATACATATTTGAGAAAGTATTCGGAAATGTTTTTTGGAGTAGCGGTTTTACATCTAGGTCAACTCGCTTTATCAGTAAAAATGATGTAACTATGAATGAAAAATTCAATAGTTGAATAATCTCAGTACTGTAATTCTGTTTTAAACAAGCTAAAGGACGTGATGTATCTATATCGATATAATTTAACCATTTTATGTATAATACATGTAACGTTATAACTCCTTATGTATTGAAACATTGATCGTCACATTTATTTACTACTTTTGCTCTATTTATCTGTCAAAGTATAAAACAGATGCACAAATGTTAACATTTATATGTCCTTTTATTTGATTCAAGTCAATGATTTTTGTTATAACTATTATAACAGAAATGAATAATTATAATTTGTTCATAAATTGACAAAAATGAAATTTTCAGTTGGTGCAGCAGTATGTGTCTCGGGTGTCGGAGCCAATCCTGTGGTGAAGAACTGCGACATCTCAGATTGTGAGAACGTTGGCCTGTATGTAACAGATTATGCGCAAGGCACGTACGAGGACAACGAGATATCACGCAACGCACTCGCCGGTATTTGGGTGAAAAATTACGCGAATCCAATAATGCGACGAAATCACATTCATCACGGTCGAGATGTCGGTATCTTTACGTTCGACAACGGGCTTGGTTACTTTGAAGCCAACGACATACATAATAACAGAATCGCCGGCTTCGAAGTGAAGGCTGGCGCGAATCCCACAGTCGTACACTGCGAGATACACCACGGTCAGACCGGTGGCATTTACGTACACGAAAATGGCCTCGGCCAATTCATCGACAACAAAATTCACTCAAACAATTTTGCCGGGGTCTGGATCACGTCCAATTCCAATCCAACGATTCGTCGGAATGAAATTTATAATGGTCACCAGGGCGGGGTGTATATATTCGGCGAGGGTCGGGGATTGATTGAACACAACGATATTTACGGGAACGCGCTCGCCGGGATACAAATTCGCACGAATTCAGATCCCATCGTGAGACACAATAAGATTCACCATGGACAGCATGGTGGCATTTACGTGCACGAGAAGGGCCAGGGATTAATCGAGGAGAATGAAGTTTTTGCCAACACACTCGCTGGCGTTTGGATCACTACGGGATCAACGCCGGTGCTCAGACGAAATCGTATTCATAGTGGAAAGCAAGTCGGTGTTTATTTTTATGATAATGGTCATGGAAAGCTGGAAGATAATGACATTTTTAATCATTTGTATTCGGGAGTACAAATAAGGTGAGGATTCGTCTCTTCATCTTATTCTAATATATATTTTAATGTAATATTAATATTAAAAATAATATTTTTATGTAAAAATGGTCATTTTTATTTTCTATTAAATGATAAATGTGTACTCAAAGTATAGAATGAATTCATATGAAAACTGAATTTCAATTAATTCAATTATGGAAAGAAATCGAAACATAAACATCAACAATGTCGATAACATCGTAAACTTTCGCATGAAAAAGTGCAAATGTTTCTCGCAAGTAATAAAAGCAAGCTGTATTAGCATTTAATGACGAGTTATAAGTTAAAGGAATAAGATGGTCCGAAGCTACTCAGTAAACGTTAGAGGCTCAAAATTGTGCTGATAACACGGTGACACTCAATTGAGACTGGTTTGCCGTTCTTGATTCTGTTGAGCTTTCTCCTGTTCTTGCGAACTGTTTCAGTTCTTACTTGGAATGGCATTGCGATGACATTTCGTCGTGAGAATGAGACAAGTGTTGCAAGAGTTCGAGAAAAGATTTTAATTGTGTCCGTTCAAAATGACGTGCATGCACTGTTTCCATGTATACGTTTTTCTTCAACGGACTGTTAAAAACCGAATAACCTAGTTGTGACAATAGAACATCAACCAATGTTTCGATTGCAAAGTCATCGCAATGCCGAGGATTACAAGCAATTCATTGTTTGTGTCTCAACTGTAGTAGCATCTAATTGACCATCCCTTTTTTTACTCTTTTAAATTTCATTTCAAGAAAATATGCACATATTTCATTATAATTAATTTATTCTATGTTTATGTAAAAAAATACATTTGATTTATTGAAATATAAATAAAATGTATATGTACTTTCTTTTTCAGGACTGGAAGTAATCCAGTTATACGAGGAAATAAAATATGGGGCGGCCAAAATGGCGGTGTATTGGTATATAATAGTGGATTAGGTTTACTCGAACAAAACGAAATATTCGATAATGCCATGGCGGGTGTTTGGATTAAAACGGATAGTAATCCAACACTTAAAAGAAACAAAATTTTTGATGGCCGCGATGGCGGAATTTGTATATTTAATGGTGGAAAAGGTAAGATATTGCTGTATAATATTATAACGTCTTTTTTTGTAATATATGGTTCAGTTATTAAATAATTGAATAATAGTTAAAATTAATGAAGAAGATAATAATAATATTTGATTACTGTTACAGGCGTTTTAGAAGAAAACGATATATTCAGAAACGCGCAAGCAGGAGTACTCATATCGACCCAGTCGCATCCAGTGCTTCGAAGGAATCGTATTTTCGATGGTCTTGCGGCTGGGGTCGAAATTACAAACAATGCAACTGCCACTTTAGAATTCAATCAAATTTTTAATAATAGATTCGGTGGTCTGTGTCTAGCAAGTGGTGTACAGCCTACAACCAGAGGTATTACAAACAAGCGTTTACATTAAAATTAGATAATTATAAAAACAAGTGGTCACAAATTACATTTACAATTTATTGTTACAATAACGACCCTTAAATAACGTATATTACACAATGATTTGATCAACTAACAAATGATAAACAACTGTATATTTTAATTTGTGCTCGTTTATTTATAGAAGCTGATAAATTATTTTCAGGTAATAAAATATTTAGTAACCAGGATGCAGTTGAGAAAGCAGTTGGCATTGGCCAGTGTTTGTACAAAATATCGTCGTATACTTCATTTCCAATGCACGATTTTTACCGCTGTCAAACGTGCAACACAACTGATCGAAATGCTATTTGTGTAAATTGCATTAAAACCTGTCACGCTGGACATGACGTCGAGTTTATTAGACACGATCGGTAAATATCAAATTCAATCACGTCTCAATTCTATTTTCATTTTTGCATTACCTTTTTGCCAATATTTCATAGTTAATAAATCATGTTACTTGAGTTTATATATTTTATGTATATATTTATTTATATATTTACAAACATATTTTTTATACAAAGTTTGTTCAAGTTTATTTAACAGCATGTTTTAATATAAATACATTCAAGTTTGTTGAATATTATATTTGATTGAAAAATATCTAATCATAATTATGATATTTTACAGATTTTTCTGTGACTGTGGTGCTGGAACATTGAGTAATCAATGTCAACTTCAAGGGGAGCCAACGCAAGATACAGACACTTTGTATGACAGTGCCGCGCCAATGGAGTCTCATACACTCATGGTTAACTAGGGTCTAACTTAATTTAATGTTTAAACACAAAAAAACTGAAAATCTACTTTGAGAACAAACTCGTAAGTCCGTCTTCGCATTTGAAATTAAATGAAAGGAAAGAAAAACAGCAAGAAAACCTACTCTATAATTCATCTATCTATGCATCTATCTATTTATCTCTTTATATTATCGCAAAATCTCTTCATTCTGTTCACTGTAGAGTGATACATGACTATAGCACCGAATAATCGCTCTTGTTATAATCATAATTACAAATAATTACGATTATACGTGTTATTATTCTTATTATTATTTTAATTATTATTAATTATTACAATTATTATGTTCGTATAAAATGTTACGTCACAAAACTTTCATCGCCAACCCCATTAAAGTCTCTTTTTAATAAAACACGTTCGAATTTTTTCGTTTATCTTGAGTAATATATAATAGCGATATTTAAGGAGAGTATTTATTGATTCAGTAATCATCATCATCGAGTGGATAAAAGCAATATTGTTACAATTCAAATAATTGAACAAATTGATAATTTATTCAGCGTGAGATACGATTTATGTTTGCGAGTGTATAAGTTCATTTGATTCACACGTATTATAACATTAATAGTAATACATCCCATTAACATAAAGTCACGATTTGGCATAAATATAAGTGCAAAAAAACTCAAATTATTTGCCATATATAGTATTGTTATCGTTGTTGTTACTCGACTTTTGATTTATAATATTAGAATGATTATTTGATGTAAAGTTATTAGTTCTTTTTATATATCTTTCACGGGATTATAAGATCTTCATTTTATCAACTAAAATAAAAACCTTATAATTCCGTAATAATTAAAATTTAGTCATTTATTAAGTTACAATTTTATTTGTCAAAATTCTTCTTATGTCTAATTTTTAATATATTATAATTCGATTTAAATTACAATTAGACACTGCTGCAGGTGAATTTTTACATGATAATTCTTTTTTATTTTGTCTCTTAAGAAATATCAATTAAAAGGACAACTTTCAAATATGATATAATATACAATTGCTACAAGACGTTTTTAATACTTTTCAAGTACGAGAAAACCAAGAGTTGATTCGGTATTTGTAGTTGTTTATTACAACACTGCTTACAAAGTATAAGTATTTTTCGAATACCTACTATATCCCTGTACTTCCCATTCATTAATGTTGTTCCCACCATTAACGTCATCACCATTGTCGTCATCATCGTCGTTATTTGTATATAATTATTTATATTTTAAATACCATTCTTTTGATTTTTGCGACATTCACTTTATACGATACGTTCAAACGTTGCGAGTATATTTCGAAAATTCAAAAAACAAAAAAAACTAGGAGCAAGAAAGGAAGAGAGGAAACAAGATTAACTTAAGAAAATCAAACAAGAAAATTGTATTTAATTACAAGTTTTAAGAAAGGATCCTTAAATGAGCAACAAAAACAAATTCCAACGTTCGATCGTAATTGATAAATAATTGAGATTAAGACTTAGAAACACGGAGAGGTAGAAAGAAATATGATTTTATTGCGTTATAGTATCAAGTCTTCATAGTACTTATAATTCTTATTTCTTCAGTTCGACATCAAATTTTGTGGATGCAAAATGCTTTTTGTATATATTATACTTATTAATTATCGAAGACTTCAGTTGTACGAAACATTGATTTGATACGAAACTCAAACATTTGCGTTTATTCGATGCGACATTTTTTAAATTCAACTTATAATACATTCATTCAGCTCTGCAGAACATATACGATTACCAATCTTGTACAAATCGTAGTAGTTGAGTTTTTCTTTTTGGTTGACTTTTGTTTTAATTATTATTGGTATATAGATTGTTTTTCAGTGAATGAACTTCTGTAATCATTCGAATTAGAACTGCGATATAACTGCAATTGATATTATAAAATAACTTTTTTTGTATCGCTTATAAATATATATATATATATATTCATGTTTTATAATTATGTCATATATTATTGAAGTAAATGTTATTATAATGGAAAGAAAATGTCTTATTATTATTTGTATTTCTATTTTCTTTCTTTTCCTTTCATAATTTGTTTATACGAGTTTTTCATTTTTGTTCAATGAAATAAACTTTTGTTCCATTTGAAATAAAAACAAAAAATGCATTGTTAGGATTAATGTCGATCTTGTTAATGTCGAATTCCAAAATGATTTAATGATTTTTGTTTGTTTTGAATTTTATTTTAATTCTACTTAAATATGAATTCGGCGATTAGACTTAAGAATAAAATTTCGTAGTTGACTTTCGATAGACTTATTTTTCATGTTATCGTTGGCACAGTTATCATATGTTTAGTTTTATTTTACGCATTTCTTTACTTGTTAAGCGTGAAATTCTAATGTTATTATTCCGTATTAGAAGGATTTTGTCTAAATGTCAAAGACATTCCTACTTAGTTTCACTTCTTAAAACACATGTGTATTTCTAATAATCGTATAAATGCAGAGCTGAAGTAATTGTATATTTTGACTTAACAATAAAAACCAATTAAGAAAGAAAAATGAAATGTCAGAGTCGAAAATGCGTTTGACTTTTGCGTTGATATGATCATTTGTACGTTATTATGCGTTGAACATTCGATATTCCTTTCATCCACTTGTAATCTAAAAGTAAAATGTACTATGAAAAATATCTACTACTATTTCACTATAACTAACGACGACGACAGACTCGTCAACGTAAGTCTTCGGCTTTTCCTCGGCTGCGTCGATTGCGTTCAATTTGCCATAATCGTTAAGTTAAAATATACTTTCTTAGCGTCGACTCATCACCGATTGGAAAAATGTACCGTCGCTTTGACGCATTTGCCGTTGTCAATTACTATTATTATTAACTATACCACCACTGTTGCTACTATTCTACATTATAATAATTATATATGTATATACATACATTCGTATATGTATATGTGTATATATAAAAATATATTATATATGTGTGTATATGGTGTATATATACATATATAACATATATGTATACGTATATACAAGTATATATAAACGAGAAAAAAAGAAACGATTGAATATATACATATACATATACGTAATTGGATGCGGGATAAAATAATGTCGTATGTAAAAAAAGACGCCGCACAATTTTTCTGACGAGCACTTCACGAATTAGGATAAAGGACTTCTTAATCGCGAGTGTAAATGTGTTATTTAAACAAAAAAAATACAAAATAATAAATTAATAAATAAAACAGGAAAACAAGAACAAAATAAAAGCTGAGACGAAGGAATTACAGGAGGGAATGAGCATATAAGGTGGCGAACTGATAGAAATTTTAACATATTGAGAAAAAGGCTATGAAAATGAGTCAGTGGACAAAGTTCGAAATACAGCGAGATTGAGTTTTCCTGTGGAATTGAGAATGAGGACAGGCGAGGGGGGCTATTTCTGACTAAGAACAAGATTATAGTGCGCAAGAAGGATGAAATAAAAAAAAGGGGGGATCGCAAATATCGACATCGACTTTAAAAATGAACTTTGTATGAACACGAAAATTGATTTTGTTGTCCTTCCAACAGCTTATTCTCGAACACGCGCCGCACATATATATGTATCATAGTTATAATAAAGTAACAATAACAATAATTATGATAAATAATGATAATAATAATGCTAATGATAAGAATCAAAAAAGGCGTAAAATACTGTCAAATCGTCGTTATATTTGCAAAGTAGGATATTTGTAGCGATAATTCTTTATGCGATAGATCTCTCGGTAATTGTGAAAGAGGAGGGACTACTTTTACATGAATGTTTGTGCTTTTGTCTGTGATTTTGAATGATTCTTTTCATTTTGCAATACTCTTAATTGAAAACTTATTTATATGTCATCAAAATTATCTCTCTTTTTTTGTCTACATCAAAATGTACTTGAAATTAAATCAAATTATATTTTCTATGAATAATTCATACTTGATTGAATAAAGTTGAATTTCAAAGTACTTGAAATGATGATTTTTCTCAATTCTTGGTGCAAATTACCATCAAATTTGTATTACTACGAAAAATTGTCGAATAAATTACACGCAAAAGTATAAATAATTGTGTTTAAAATGTTCCTCTTTCAATTTCGTGTATAACTGACGAAGTGAACTGAACTGAATTGTGATGGTTCTAAGTTGGCCGATGGCGCAGTGCATATTCGGATGTTGAAGGCACACTAAATCATATTATCAATGTAAGCGGTATTCACGTTTGTGCACGTATCAGCAGCGAAGTAAACAAGATTTACAAAAAAAAAAAAATAAGTAAAAATAACCACTCAAATTGCGAAAATATAAGTGGAGCAAAATAAAGGAAAGAAGAGAAAAGCAAATAGACACATACGTATACAAACAAGAATCGGACGTGACGGTCGAGGAGGTTCAGGCCGTTTATGCTAGTCAAGTTCGGCGAAGTTCCAACTTCATTTGTCGAAAGATTATATACATCATGGAATTCAAAGATTTCAAATTTTACGAAATGTGATTGATTTTATATGTGCAATAAAAGTAAAAAAAAAAAAAAAAAAAAAAAAAAAAGAAAAAAAAAGAAAAGGAATATCATCGACTTTTTGATGTTTCGCTTTTAATTGATACTTGATGATGATTGTTTAAACAGAAGAAACAATGAAAAAATGAAATGACTGCCATAGTTTGGATGGAAATGTACAATTCATCATTGTAAAGTTAGATAAGGATTTTGTACCTTGTCATTATAATGTTGAATTATCGGTTTGCTGAATAATAATGATGAATCAAAAATAAGTTGAAATAAAATTGTGGGCTTCAACCTCCTCAACCATTCGAACAATCTGACGGAACTTGATATTTTATTAGAACAAGTGTTCATATAAAACAAGAATCTTTTTTATACGAATATAAATCGAACGTTTGAATCCAAGAATGCGATTTGAATTCTGTTTTTGTTCAATTGTTCTATAATAGAAATAAAGGATGGTTTGATTTTAGAACTTAAGATATCAAGTTCGTATTTTCCGCAATAAAAAAACACAATTATAGCCTAAACTACGGTAATATAATGTTGCAAAATTGGTGAAAACATAGGTGTACATACAACAACAAAAGTAGTTTGGATCATATTTTAGGGACAGTTATTAAGGAATAATAAAAAAGTAATAATAACGAAAAAAAAAAAAGAAAAAACAAGAAAAAAATGAGAGAATGCTACACTTTAATACTTTTTAATGGGAGAAATACACAAAGACAGACACGGAACAAAATTTATAGCGTGGCTTTTGTTACAGAAAAATAAATCAACGTTTTTTATTTACATAAATACAATTTGTTTGTTTAAAACTCATTGCCAATATTTTTTGTACCTTCGAAGAATGTGTTACTTTACGAAAAGAAAGAAAGAAGAAAAAAAATGTGTCGATCGAAGTTGTATCATTATCGTATATTTTTGTTATTGATTACTAATATTATGAAATAATCGTCGAGCGAAGAAAATATCGGTATAAATTTGTTTTCTTCGCTACTTGTATAAATACGAATAATAAAATTATGTTCCCTTTATATATAAATATATATATAAAGTATCGTGCATGTATTATGTGAAATTATTACGATAAACAAAGAAAACAAAAAACCAACAAAAAAAATGAAAAAAAAACACAAGTTCGCAAAGTCTTGTAGTTGAAGTTTATATTTTTTCAATCGTGGAATTCCAAAATTATTTCTAGGCATACAATTCAATTTATTGTTTTATTTGATTTATTTAATAACATAATGAAACTACACGGAGAGAACTGTGTAACGAAGTTAGTAAAAATTATAGTTTGTAATTTGACGGAATTAACGAATACCAATAAATAAAGCTTCAACTACGGCCGTTCATTTTCACAGTTTTGTTACAAATAACGAATTGATAATCTGGTTCGAAATCTGTATGTATTAAGTGTGCGATAATTGGTATTGAATGTTATTTTATGATGATGTGAATTTTAATTAAGTACGAGGTGAAGGAAAAATCAAGCATTTTTTATTGTAAACATTTCGAACCCTATTGTCAATCGATAATTTGTTACAAAATTATGAAATATTCAATTTAATAAGTTTGATTTAGTATAACTTATACTTACGCTGTTTTTGATACAGTTTGACATACGATTTTTTGTTACAGAGTTCCCTCCGTGTGTATTATTTCAAATGATTTCATGTAAATTCATAATAAAGACATTTTCAATATCATTGTTTTGCCTTTTTTATTTCATGGTAAATAAAGATCTTTCATGACCCATTTTCTCTAATAATAAATTTTGCTAAAAGTGAATCAAATATAAAATGTAGAAAAACATTTTTTAATATTTTAATAATTATATTTTACTAGTTTACCACGTTTTACACTTAAACATTTAATTTTGAAGATTGAAAATGATTCAACTTTTCAAGTTTTCAACAGTATTAAAATTTACCATGTTTTTATATCAGTCGAATTTAAAAATTAAATAGTGGACAGACTGTGAATAATAGAAATTTAGATTATCCAAGAAAAGTACCTATGTCGCTTGTCATATTTTAATTGCCATATTACGGATATATTTGTATTTCTAAAATTTAAAAATGTATATTTACTATTTACAGGATGAAATACTAAATGTAATTAATTATACTAAATCATGCTTAAATAATGATAAAATTAAACTATTCATAAATAATGTTGAGTAACTGTTTTAAAAAAATACCTTACCTTGTAATCTTTCATTTTTTTATATTTTCGTTTTGATATCCTTGGTAATAATTTATTAATTTTTAATTTAATACTTGGATATTGGGAACGCAATTCTTGTTTTGCTTTAAGTGCAATTTCACGTACGTATATTGATTCATATGTGTAATTACTGTAATTATGTAATTCACATCTATACAGAATACAACATAATTTCATTAATTGATTAACGTGCTTAATGGAAGACAAATTAATTTATCATTTGTACACAATTAATGTTTAATATACTTACTTTGGACCTTCCTTAATATGAGAAGCCGAATAACGCCCATTTTTTAAGTTCAAAATTTTGCTACATAAATAACACATGTGTGTTTTGCAAATCGGACATATAATATGGTTACAACCATATGTTTTATATAAAGATGTATTACATTTTGGACAGTGTCTAATAAATGCTTCTGTCATTTTCTCTTCGACTAATAATCTTGCCATTTTCACCTCGTTCTGTTTATCGTCGCATTTTTCCGGAAGATGATTCAACAATTTGCATTTCCTAAAACGTTTGAGACTTTTATTTTTATTATTATAAATAAATTAGCTGAATCCCCAGCTTCGCCCGGGTGAAATCCTACAATCCCTTTCCTATACTCCTATGGATTCTCTATGGGCTCCCTATGGACTCCTTATTAACCCCTCCTTCTCTCATCCCCTATGACCACCCTATGACACTGTATTCCCTCAAAGTTTGATTGAAATCGATTCAGTAAATTTTACGTGATTGACATATAAACAAACAAACATATGTATTTTGAATTTTATATATTATTAAGAATTAATTATACAAAAAAAATATATATATATATAAACTTATTATATTCACTTTTGTTTATTATTTTTACATTTACTTACCTACAAGTTTCTTTCAAACATTCAGGATTTAAACATTTGAAAATTGTCTCGTCATCTGGTATAATACTGCAATAATCACAGAAAGGACAAAAAACGAGACCTTCAATGTTGGCTCTTCTAATATCACTATCTTGTGCCTGTCTTTGTAATATTTGAAATGTAGTTTTGCTTAACATTCTTTGGACATCTTTGATATTGAAAACGGACGAACAACTTATACAGTCTAGAGAATATATTCCCATGGACATTCGAGACTGTATAGTTTGTTTTATACAGGTTTTACAGGCAATATGGCCTTCTGGACAGATGATTACTTTTGTAGGAACAACATCTTCAAAACAACATAAGCACATTTTCAAAGTTCCTTTTTGCTAAACAAAAAAAATTACGTTGTTATTATCTAAATGATTTTTTATTATTTTATTAAATCTTCTTAAACAAAAAAAAAAACGTACTTTGCATTCTTCCAACTCTTGCGCTTCCTTTTTTCTTATTTCATCCAAGTAGTTTCTGATCAAGTTTCTATTTTGTATAAATGAAACTTCATGAAAGACTAATTCATCGGTAAGTTCAAACGAAGAATGCCGACGTTTTCGTTGTAACATTAAACTACTATTTTCGAGATAGTTGACTGTAAGTGTTAAATTGTAATGATATTGTTCATAAGCTTCCTTTATGTCATCAACCTGAGAAATGTTTTTAAAAATATGAATGTGTAAAATAAAGAATACATCAAATATTTATTCATTTGTGTTATTATAATGCATTTGAATTACTTCGATTGCATTAAAAGTGTGAAGCAAATAACTGAAAGCACTTTTATTAAAATATCGCTTTCTTTTATAATTTTCGAAATAATTAAATGGATCTTCATAAAGTTCAATAAAATGCTCAACATTGAAATTTCGAAGAAATGTGTCTTTTAATTTCTCGAGTTTTTCATGCTTGCGAACTTCATCTATTGTTGGATACTCTGGATTTTCTAGATATTTGTCTATAAAGTTCTGTATTGCTTCGGGATTAGCTTGATTTTCATCGACAAATGTGGAAATAAAATTTGGATCGGCGCTTGGAAAAATACTTTGTAAGAATTCCTTGTAGTTTGAATTAACTTTAACGTCACTATTCGATTCACTAGACATATTGTCATTATTTGTCTTTGAAACAAGTGACATTTTCACACAGATTAATATTTTATATTTGTGATAATTTCAGAAAAAATGCAAAACTTTACTTATATATCCAAATAAAATATTGCAGCCTTGATTTGTCTTAATCTTAAAATTAAAAGTTTATATATTGTGTAAAAATAATAAAATAGTAAATTGTTGTTATGTTTAAAATATCTTACCATGTATCTCTTAAATTGAATTTAGAATATAATTTTTCACGATGTTTATGGAATGTGTATAATATATGAAATAATGCATTAAAGATAATTCATAATTTAGAATACAATTTCATAATAAACTTTGGATTAGAAATGTTATGTTATGTTACAAAATTAGAAACAAAAAGTGACAACTTATGATAGAATGAAGTTGGTTATATTATTTGAAAAAATTATTATATTTTGTTTAGTGTTCGAAATACACATAAATAATTGTGAATAATATAATTAAAAACTCAATTATAAATTGATTTTATTTTTATTCTAGACTTAATAATACAGTGAAACTTTTAGAAATTAAACAGCATATAAGTAATTTTATATTTGTAAGACTTTATTTCCATACAAATAAAACAAATGTTTAAAATTCATCTTTAACGTCGTTTCTTTGTAATGTGTTCTCTTTAAATTGAATAGAATTCCAAAACTTTTTATGACCCAAATTATCATTTTGTTCAACAACAAACTTTCCAGGTTCATATATATGCATATACGTTAATGCTCTTTTGGTTGGATCAATTTTTGGCCAATTGCTATTACCCCATTTCGGTTCCCTAAAATTATCCATTAATATTATTTATTTTGAAATACATGATTTTATATTGTTATTTATTTAATTTAACTCAAAACATATACTAACTTATGATTTGCAACAGACATTACAAAGTCCAAAATGTCATTCGTCATAGCAAGATCTTTTTTCGATTTAGTTGGATCAAAAATATCATTGCTGAATATTAAATATATGTCATCTCCATGACTAACACCTGTATCATAAACACTTATATCAATATATACATATTTTTACAAAATACGCGTAAATTGTGTTCATTCTAATCTAATATATTAAATTAAAATAAATAAAGTCGTACCGTGGTTTTCTTTGGTTCCACTTAAAGCATCACTGAGACTGTCAGAGGCCCTGTAAGAATAATAGTAAAACCAAACTGGATTTTTGTTCACTTTAGCTGCCATTCTTGCAGCTTTTTCCTCATCTACCACAAATATTCTATCGCCGATCATTTTCACTATTGGTTCAGTAGTAGATTTGTCGATTGGTTTTGATCCCAAATAATGTTCTTTGATCATTCTTGCAACTTCCGCATGTTTCTCCACAGGAATAGTGTCATTATAATCAAGTAAAAATGGCGCAATTTTTTCCCATCGTTCGTTCAGTTCTCTGAGTAGATTTTCGTCGGTAATAAATTCTGAGCAAATATAGACAATAATGTGTATGTTACTTTCAAATCAGTATAAATATAATCCTAACTGAAATAAAAACCTGCAGCATCATAAAGTCCTTCTTCGCTAGTTACACCGATGACCCAAGGTGCGTCATAAGCTTCTTTGTTGCTGACAATTTCTACTGGTGATTTGGATATAAATGGACTGTCGCCATGTTTCTCAACTACTGGACCAAATGGAGTAATTGGATTGAATAACCAAGGCTAAAATCAGAGAACTGATTAGAATTAACTGATCTGATATTTTTTGTTAGAATGTATAACAACAAATTTGTACTTTGAATTCTTCAGTAGCCTGGGAAATAGTTTGACCTGGTCGGTATCGTAAGCATTGGACCATTTCACGGTTACTCAGAGTTGGACATCCAACGATGCTAGCCAATTTTTTAGCCTTCTCCAAAGAATTTTCTGTTTGCGTCCAAGAATTAAAAGCACTGCCACTAAATGATATACCCGCTGTGGATTTACATTGTATTATCGGCTTACTTTATTTATCATTAAGAAGATGAAACATCTGTTTGTCGTTCCTTTACCTTGGAAGAGTCCAGCACTCATTGGAGACAGATAATGATAATGCACACTGGCGCCACCGGCACTAAGACCAATCAAGGTAATCTTGTTTGGATCACCTCCAAACCATTCAATGTTGTCCGACACCCATTTGAGTGCCATATTCTGATCCTTTAAACCCATATTACCAGGTACAATATCATCCTCAGTACTCAAGAAACCTATATTAAATAGACAATATATTTATTATGTATAATATTATTATATGTTATATGATTTTATGACGCAGTAATTTAAGTTACCAAATGGTCCTAAACGATAGTTGACGGTAACTAAAACAACATCTCTATCCATGAAAAACTTTGGTCCATATCTTCTACCAGCTCCATACTGGAAAGCTCCACCGTGTATGTAAAATACTACTGGAAGAGCTTCTTTATTATTAGTTCTTACTGGAACGTAGACATTTAAATATAAACAGTCTTCTGCTCCAATGACTTTTCCTTTTACATCTTTAGGGAGAATATGAAATTGCAAACAATCTTGGCCAAATTTAGTTGCAGCTAATTCACCTGTCCAAGCTGGAATTCGCTGTGGAGGCTGTAATTTTTTTTTTTTTTAGGAAAAACATTTTCTGTTTATTTATTAAACATTTTTAATTAAGTGTTATTTAAAGTAAAAGTGAATTTTATCGTGAAGTTATATTTGTTTGTATCAATAAACTTTTATTAATTCACGAACTGTAATCCTGTCATGAGATAATTTATTTGAAAAACATTGTGTTCGCGTAATAAAATTATTATCGAATTTCAAACATTCTTAGACGATTATTCAAGTCAGACACTTTTTATTGTTATCTTGGGGCTGTAATTTAAGACATGTTATGTAAGATCAGTGAACTATATTAACGAAGTCTGAAGATGAGTTATCATTTGGTAAATAAGTGTCAACGTACATAATGAATATTAATTTATTGAATATGATTTAATGATATAAGGTAAGTTAAGATAAAGATAGATTGCAAAAGTACATTAAAGTTACATTTTTCATTAATGTAAGAGATAGTTTATTAATCTAAAATTATAATAATTTATTAAAATGTAAAAAAAATGTGAAAAAAGGAAAATTATTTTTCGAACAATGTTTAAAATAAAAAAATAATATTTTTAAAGAATAAAAAATAAATAAAATTCTACATGTTTTGAATTGTTTTATTTATTATTATAAATATACAAAATGCTTTACCTTAAATCGAAGTTTTCCCACGGGTGGCAACGCGTAAGGAATACCTTCATAAGCTTCAAACTTTCTTCCTCCATGCGAGAATGTGTAATATCCCTTAATCCCACCTAAGGATGTTTTCACTCTAGGTACATCTTCTTCTGAATAAATTGTGTTCAGTAAACAAATAAAAATAAAACTGAAGAGAAGTTTCATGATTGTAATATGTTGCACGATTTAACTTTCATTCAGTACTGACTGTAAAAGTCTAAATGCGAAACATTATATATTCATATCTCGCATCTTATTGTTCAACCAATCTTTGAAAGATACTTTATCTCATAAAATTATTACCATGTTATTTTAAGTTTACTTTATTTATTCAAAAAAGTTTAATCAAGCTATATATTCAAATTATTTATTCATACAGTGCAGACTAATTTGCAACAACTAATTTGTGAATTTTGCAAGAAAATGTTTTTTAGATTAAAATCTTGAAGAAAAGATAAAAAAATTCATTATTTATTAAAATTGTATTATTGAAAAATTAATAAACGTATGATTACCTGATTAAGAAGATAATTAATATTTTTATAGATGTATATTTGTACGAAGTTCACTATGAGATTAAATCAATTCATTTAGTAACGAAATATTAATTTTACGCATACGTATTATGATTATCTTCAATGAAATAAAAATAGATAACAGCAGTTATTAATATTCATTGATTTTATGGAGAAAACATATCACACTTACACTTAATTTTGAGAACAAAATATTAGAAATAAAAAACTGAAATATATTTTTATATAACGATGTTATATGTTATATAAAACGATGTTAGAAATTATTAAAAATTGTTAAAATTGAAAACCTTAGTTAACTTATTATGAAATCACAATAATTTTATAGCGAAATTTTTTGTTGCATGAAAATTTAACGCTGCTTCAATTGATTCTTAATATTGTTTTTTTTAATAATGCAATGTAATGATTTTGCACTAACGATATTGTTAATTGCATAATACAATACAGTGTTTAAATTGATAACATAAGTACTAATACTTTGTTAACATTACAAATTAAAACATAACAATGTTTTGTTAAAAAAACAAATGTTGCAACTCAGTTTTTCTTCTTTAACAATATAGAACTGTACATGAACACTTGCTAAATTGAAACAGTTCTAAAGGAATTAATTCTTTAGAAACAAATAAAATATTGCAACGTACAGTTTCTTAAATATACTTATTTATTTAACTAAAAAGTTTATTATTTATATAAAATATCTTGTTAGTATAGATATTATCTAAAATAATAGACAATTATGTTATTTTTAAACTTTTTAATATTCTTCTTTATTAATGTATAAATGTTATAAACATTTTATTTTCAAAGTGTATTTCCAATATAACTTTACTTATACCATTATTAAAAATTGTTTAAAATGTAAGAAATTCTTATTGTTCCGTTTATATCATACGCAAATTAATACAAATTAATAAAATTTTTACGAAATCAATCATTAATGTTTAAGAAATATAGATTTAGTCTTTTTAAAAGTACAAATACGCTTAAATCATTAAAAAATATATCAAAACATACGCAAGATCACTCTTTTCTTAATAATCGGATGACATCATTTACTTTCTCTTCATTGCAGCATCACGAATGCGAACAAACTCCTACAAAATTAAGTTGTTTAAATATTTATGCAATTTTATATATTATATATATATAATCATAAGTCAGTAAAAATCATTAATAGATAATTTGAAAATATTATACAGTAGAACCTGCGAAGAGTCCACTTTTTCTGTCCTTTTTAACCTGCAAAGAGTCCACTATTGTCATCTTTTTTTCTTTATACCAAAACATAGGTTAAAAAAGGAGAGAAATAGTGGACTCT
>JABFPJ010001054.1:0-29355 GCA_022817425.1 Gryon sp. ZL-2020 | reverse complement strand
TGGCATGTTCGGGAAAGAATCTACCAGGTTAGATTAAAAAAATAATCCGATCGAACTCATGTTCGAGTAAATAATCCATAGATTATTTAGTGATATTACTAAATTGTCACCAAATAATCTAATCGAACATGAGTTCGATCGGATTATTTTTGTTTAATCTAACCTGATAGATTGAACCTACCTACTTTCCCGAACATTTCATTAATATAATTAACTCGTTAAAATGGATTTTATTCAAATAATGAGTGACATTTATATTAAAAATAATCATTATACTAAATACGGAATATTATATTTAAAAAACTTATTGATACTTTTTATATTCTTAGAAATATATGCAATATACAGTAGAACTTGTGAGGAGTCCTGCTTTTTGTCTTTTTCTTAAGTCTGAGGAGTCCTGTGTTTCTATCTTTTTTCCACTTATGTTTTTATATAAATAGAAAAAAGACGGAAACACAGGACTCCTCACAGACTGTAAAGGAAAAGAAAACAAAACTCCTCGGAAATTCTACTGTAATGTGTATATTTTTTCAATACGTTTAACTATAATTTTTCATTTTCTAATCTGATAAACTGAAATTAAATAAATGATTTATACACACTTGATTATACATTTTAATTAAAAAATATACCTATCCAATCTATCTCCTTGCTCGCACCAATGACGTATACCATTTCTACCTTGTCGTAATAGTTGTGGAAAATACCACATAAGTCCAGTGACTAAAGAATGAGGATCTCTGGTTTTCAGTCCAAAATATAAATTAGATCTATAAGATCCCCAAAAACGTTCTCGGCTATCAGTCTTTGCAAATGAGATGAGCTAAAATTGAAACGAACATTATAATTAGAATTACATTTATGAATAAACATATTTGTTTATAAAGTATATTTTAACAAACTATAAACATATGTGTATATGTACCTTTTCTACTTCGAACGGCGTATTAACCCGAGTTTCTAAATATCCTCTGTAGCTGCACCAGCCGGCAACTCCGATACAAGTGACAGTCAAAAATGTAAACAAAATTTTAGATTTGCTGTCTTTCTTCACCTCAACATGATTGCTGTTATTATGCTTTGACTTATACTTCATCATCCGATCGTGTCCCTTTGGTTTAACCATTTTTATTGCCGCCAAATAATGTTACTTTTGTCAGCGTTAACAATTTTCGTATGTTTCATATATAATATGGCTAAAATATCCACTATTTATGCTTCATGTAATACTGAGAGATAAGACACTTTTTTTTATAATGCAACGGTTAAGGATTGATTTCGCGTGGTTTATCGTAAAAATATGATATATTTTGTGATACAAATATACACATTGACGAGAACTAATCAAGAGTTCATAATATAAACATACCCGAGTATTAAATGCATTTTACAAATTCATCATTAAATGCTGACGTTTAAATCAATTCACACATACATTGTCACTTATTTGTAGGTTATGTTATGACCAGGGCAGTATTCCATGTTCCGGCAGCGATACTGTCGTGAACTTTATTGATTAAACATCATTTTTTTGACGCTTCCTTTTTAGAATCAATTTTTGAGGACAATGTTGTAGTTGAATTTCAATTTTGATATTAAATTCGCTTTTTATTAATATTTTTATTGTTAATGCAAAAATATTCAACAAATATGATATTTAAAATTTATCGATTTATATCGAACGTTTATATCGGAATTGTAAGATTTTGACATTTCAATATATTTTTATGTTGAACGATTACATTTTCAACTTTATACATAAAATTTATGTATTTAAGCTGTGAACAAATAATGACAAAATTGAAAAACGGCAAATTTAATACAACTTGTGTTTCTTTCTAACATCTGCGATGAACAAAGATAGATTATAGTCCCCTTAAAGCACAAAATATTCGCAGGATGTTCTGAAATATTTCTGTTTTCAATATATTAAATGTTCCAAAAATGTTTTAAAATATTTTAGAATATTCCGAGGATATTCTGAAAATGTGTAAATGTTCGAGTATGTAATATACTGAAAATATTTAACAAAATATTTGCAGAATATTTTCAGTACATCTTCGGATATTTTTGGAACATTTTGAAAACTTAGGGAAAAAATAACATTTTTATTTCTATTTTTAAAAACTTTATCTTGATTAAAAACCAGTTTTTAAAAAAAAAATTTATAAAGTCCCACGAATGTTCTACAAATATCTGAAAATATACTGAAAATATTCTGAAAATATTTTATCAAATATTTTCAAATATTTACTCCGTCATTTACACATTTTCAGAATATTCTCAAAATATTCTAAAATATTTTAAAACATTTTTGGAGCATTTAATACAGAAATATTTACAGAATATTCTGAGAATGTTTTTTGAACCTAATTTATATACATATTAATTTGTTTTTCGAGAGAAGAAGGCATAATTGTATTATTAAAATATAATTATATTTTACAGTAGATTTATTTCTGAAATTATACAAACTTATCCAATAATTATTACATGGAGAATTATTTTATTTAATTAATAGTTTATTTAAAATATACATTTTTTTAAATAATTTAAAAGCACAAAATAACAAAATTTAACATACATTTGATGAAAAGTGTTGATGGGAAGTAATTTGGGCAAAAATGGCAACATTATTACCCCCTGCACTATTAATTATAATTTACATTGAATAAACAATTTCGAAACGAAATTCCACTTGCAAAACTCACGACATTAAATAAACTATTTCCAATACGCGCCATATTCGGCACATGCGTATACAATTAGAAAAGTACCTTTTAAGTTTCGATTTCGCAGAGTAGAGCGAAATAATTACGAACCAAGTTTGGCGCATGCGTAAGATTAAAAATTCGCGTCTTCACATATATTTTTTGCGCAAAATGTTCATTTTCTAGTTTAAATGCTTTTTCCAATTAAAAATAATTATTTGTTCAAGTTAAGTTTAATTAAAGTTATATTTTATAATAGTAGTGCTGTAACATTTAAATAAATATTACAAAGTATATTCAAATTTAAAAGTGATATTCAGAATGTTATTATTAAAAATTAAAAAAAATTGAACCTAATTTTTTAAAATATGTAAATTTATGGAAAAAATTTTACATGTTTTTATGATTGCCTTTTACATTTTGAATGAATATTTATACCTTGATTTAATGTCAAATTTACTTAAATTAAATATAAGTTAAACTTAAATCTAAAATAAAATAAAAATAAATTAAATTAAATTTCATTCAAAGTAAATATAATAAATGTAATATATATCGTATTTTGTCAAATACATTTTAAAACTATAAAAAGAACAAAAAACAGTTCGTATAAAATCAAAAATGTATATATTATGCTCTGAAAAATAAGTTTTAATACATGAAATAGGAAACACCAAAACTGTTTCAAATGATATTGAACTTTCATTGAATGTCTGTCAAAGGTCAATGAAAAATTTTCGTCGAACACATCTTTCTATTCACACGCTAAACTTTCAAATATACTCTCCGTGAAATGCCATTACTACTTATAAATAAATTTCCGACAAAGTGTTAAACTTAAAATCGCATATAAAGTATATCCATTTATTTTACTCGCATATGTTGAAAAACTATAAAAAATAATAACTTTCTATCATATAAATATTGATAAAATCATAAATCATTCAACGAATTAATGAACAATATTCATATATCATTTCAATTTAGCTTCCATAATGTTATATTTGAAATGTCATAAAAATTGTATTTAAAACTTCTACTTGTTAACAAATTCTAATGAAATTGAAGGGGGTATCGTTAGACTGCTTGGAAGGAAAACATAACGGAATATGTGTAAGAGTAACATTAGTCGGCTGTAAACCGTACGACGGCCTTTTACTTGCTGTAAAGATGAGTTGTTAAAAAGTGAAAGGAAATAACGCCAGGACTGACTATGGTCCACGAGTCATATTAGTATTTTAGTGTTATTCAAAATGGCTGTTGATTGCTGACATATTTACAAAAGTCTTCCCGATTAAAATTAATATTAAATTTTTTATTTAACTCATATCAAAATCATGAATGTTCGTAACAGTACAATCGTTTTCTTCATTTTTCTTGGAATATCGCAGTATCCCAGTTTCGTTGGTAAGACTCAAACATATCTAGACCTAAATCAAAATAAACTGAATTAGAAAATGTTTAATACAAAAATGTTTTATATCATTTTATATGATTTGTTGAAATGTTACTACTTTTTAATGATTGTTTTTTAATCATTTTGTTATTTTTATAATTATTATTCTATTTTTTATATAGAGTCCTTAAGAAGATGTGTCCATTGTCGTTCTCGAGGAGAATTAGGATCTTGCAAAGATCCTTTTAAAATGAATGCCACTGAAATCGAGCATGAAAAAGGTGTGGAAGCTGTACCCTGTGCCTCAGGATGGTGCGGAAAAATAATTGAGAGCAAAAATCTAAATAATGGTATAAATCAATTTGAATTAATTACATATTAAAAATTAATATTTATAATATACACTTAAAAAATACATATAAATACGTAGTAATATAAGAATAAAATATTTTTTTATTTTTGCTGATACTTTGTTCTCAATAAACTGTTCAAAAATGGCATAAGAAAGATTTTATCCTTTAAATATGTAATATAGTAATTTTTTTACCGAATAATTTTATAGATATGACATCAATTTATTTTACATGTTTAAATGTTTTAATTAGTTTTATTAAATAAGTTTGTATATATGTATGTAAATGTAAAAACGTTCGTTTTTTTTGTACTTGGCCAGAGACACTACCGTGTCTCTTGATATTAATAAACATAAATAAAATAAAATTAATAAATAAATAATAATAATATAATAAAATTAATAAAAATGAATTACGTTTGCAGAATATGGCACAGCAACGCAACGAATGTGTTTACAACGAGGACCTGACGATGGCGAAGAAAGATGTGCCTATACTGTTTGGAACAATAAAAAAGTGTATATGTGCTTCTGCACAGGTGACCTTTGTAATGCAGCTCCTCAACAATTTGGATCAAGTGTCGGTGTGATGACAATACTTTTTGTTCTTATGCGATGGATAGCTTTTTGATTGACACTGGCTGAAAGAATAAGAAGAAAAAAAGTAAACTAAAAGTTATTCTATTTATTGTGATAAAATTAACACAAAATGATACTGTAGTTTATACACAGAAAATTAATGCAAATTTCATTCATTTGACAATAAACTATTTGCAAAAACCTTTATGAAATATGTAAAGTTCATAAATTATAGTAAAGAATAATAAAAATTGTTATACATAATGAAACGAATAATTTGTATAAATTAATTCCGAGAGGTAAAGGAGTTACGCATAGTAGTTCATAAAACAATGATTTTATTTACATAGGAATATCGATGGTACGTATATGTATGGTTTCACAACAACATACCAGATATTGTTTTCTACTGTGTTCGCGTTTATGTATTATATATATACTATTTTATTTACGTTATGACCATAAATTATCATCAATTTCATCACATGTTTTACTTGTATTATTCACGTTTCATTAAATCTTTTGACAATTTTGCCTCTCCAATTTTTTTTTCTTTTTTGATTTTGCAAACTGAAATTCGCTTCAATGAAACTCTAATAACAAAGTGTCACTAAAAGTATATAAGTTTAATTTTAAAATCAATAACACGTATTTATTCCCTTTATTCGTTCTTTCGTTTTCTATATATAATATATATATGTAACATGCTAATGTACATACAGTTGATTTTCAAATAAAATATATAACATTGTAATAAGATATATATTTCAGTGATTTATATAAAAGCATGTTTTTGAATTTTAATTTCAATCAACAACATATTGAGGCACCCAACTTTATCATTTATCCTAACATTCAGTTTACTTTTTTTATCATCTTTTTTTTGTTCGATTGGAGTTTATAAGATTATTACATAATCACGATACATTATGCGCGAAAAAATAAAAGCTTATATATTTTATTCATTAACTTGGATAAATTCTATGAAAAAGCATCAATGTAACTGTCCTTTTATATATATAAATATAATATACAACGTTATTATATAATTATTCGTTGAAGTTTATGACGAGTGAGTATTCATATTCCTTTTGTAATTGAGTTACATGCATTACTTATCTAGTGATTAAGATTTGTTTATTAAACAAAGACATAACTTAACGGTACACATATTACAACTCTGTAAAGTAAAAAAAATAGTCATTCCATATTACATAAACGTAATTTGTATAACATGCTTGTAATATTTTTTGCAATAAGTGCGCAAATGTGTATAAAAAGAAATTTATCATTTACGTTAAAAAAATAATATATGAAATGACAACTATTTTTGTAATTTTTTTTATAAAATCTGAAGCATTCTTTATGATATAGAAAACGTGAATTCATCTTAATATATGTTAAGCAAAAATGAATAAAAAGCTTCTTTAAATTCATAGTTGAAATTTTTGTTATTGTATGTAGTATTAAAAATCTGTAAGTATATGTTTTTATAATATATTAATGGTTTAATTGTTATATGTTAGTTTTAATATTTTGTTACAATATCATGCGAGCATAATTGACACTGAATATAATTAATTCAAAAATAAAACTAAACAGTTATTTAATGAATATATATAATTCTTAAGAGAATGGAAAAGTTAATCGAGCTTAGTCAAATCGACAAATTTAATTTTGTTCTTTTTTATTTCTCTTTGCCATTCTTTTAACTTAAGTTTAAAAAAAAATTTGATTAACAAAATACTAAAATTCTTTATGTACTCATAAAGTAAATTAAGTTCTCTAAAAATTATTTCATTGTAATGACTTTATAAAAATGCTATATTCTTATTTTTTGCAAAGTTATGATTCTAATATTCTAAATTCTATATGAAGCTACATTACTTGTGCAAATCTCAGTACGTATTATTTGTTACAGAATTTCTATAAAATATTGAAAACAAATAATTTTAAATTGAACTTTGTATCATATATATCATAATATATGTAAAATTATGAGTTTGTATTTAAATTTTTTTAAAATACTTTAAAAAATTATTATAAATACTTAACGGTAAGTAATACTGATAAATGATTGCTTTGACGAAAATTATCGTTTGAAATTATTAAGATCTACTTGAAACAGATATAAATGTTTCTAATATCACGTTATTAAGTAAATACATGAATATTATAATAATTTAAATGAATGCTTCTTAAGTCTATCTAAAACTTAAAATTCCTTAAAATTCCTGAACCGACATTTGAAAAATTATATAAATCATTTAATTTTACGTGAATTTATGTGACATTTATGTCAAATCAACGTAAATTCAACGATGTTATGAATTTTTTGTTATGACATATTTGAAATATGAATTAAAGCATTTAAATCAAAATTGTAATATGAATAATTTTAAACATTGATAGATTGTTTATAACATTATGTCTTCGTTTTAATGATACATCACATTAAAGCAAATATGCGCACTTGCGGTTTATACACAGTTTTGTACGTTCTCAAATTGACAATAAACTTCCTTATTTATGTTAAAGTAGAAAAATGTACTGCAATAAGTACTAAATCAAGTAAACAAGTATGAAATAAAGCCATGTTAAAATTTGACTTGTTATGTAGTATATAATTTTTGATTTTTTTTTCATTATTTATGTAATTGCATTTAAGATAAACAAAATGTAACAAAACAATATTGAACAGCTCTAAATTATAAGTTATCTTAAATAATAAGTAAAGAAATAAACGAAAATAAATTACCCCAAAAAACATAAGATGTTTGACATAGAAGATAAAGTGTGAATCTCGTTAAAGACCGATGAAATAGATGACGAAGTTAAGACTATGTAAATACTTTGAAGAGTATTTTCGTAGCTTTTTTTCTGTCTGGAATCAGAATATACAATATTTATTTCAACATATATTGTCATGTTTACTATGGATACTAATATACATTTCTTTTATTAACGTTTCTGCGTTAAAAATTTGTGCGGAAATACTTCAAAAGCGTTTTGTCGCATAAGAAAAAATACTCTGCTAGAAAAAGTTCTTCAAAATCATCCAATTGTGTATGCACTTTTTGTTCATATATGCAATTTATATTTTCAAATACTTTAAATGCATAATTTAATTCGTAAACTTATTTTCATACATGAAAGATCTTTTTTCTGTCAAGTATATCATTGCTTGGTATTACTTATTTTTTATACATATATACTGATTGAGTTAAATATTTATTATAAATTATAATAAATACTTCCAGTTATAATAATATTCTCAATTAGTATGTATTTCAATAAATAATTTAAAACGATCAATAGAGCTGCTGCAAGATTTAATTTCAGCTTTTAAATTATAATTTTCTTGTCTTTATCCCCCCGGCCATTTTTATGTTTTTTATTCCTTGTTTTATTTTTGTAGATTTTATTTATTTTGTAGATTTGTGTAGTCTAATGATTAATAGTATTCATAAAAATCCCATTTTAACATAGTAAAAAGTATGTTGCATTGGGAGAATATGATGATATGAAATGATCGAGTTTACTTAGTAAAAGAAAGCATTCAAAACTACATGAATGAAAAAATGTACAGATTAAATTGAATACAAGATAATATTATTACAAAGAGATTTTAAAAATACAATTATATAAATTCTTGATATGTTCATGACATAATTGTTTCCTTAAGAAAAAAAAAACTATATTTACGTAAAGGGTAAAGAATTAAACGATTAAATAAATATACATAAGCGTGATATAATGCTTTTTTGTATGATACAAGACCAATGAGAGAATAATGATTAAAAAGAAGAAAAAAACATATTTACACAAATAACATCGAACAAAATGATTTATACGTTTTAATAAACAATCAAGTTATTAATAAAGTGTTGGCAGTGTATGATGTATATTTTAGATACAAACTTAATGTTCAATTAACTTATATGTAACATAAAAGTAACATACAAAATTAAAAAATGAATATAAATATATAATAAGAGAACGAAAAATAATTTTAATTAGTATGGTTTTTATACAATATTTAATATTTATAAAAAAAATTAGATTGTGTATATAAAAAATGTTATATATATTTGATATAATATGGTTTTAAGGTATTTTAATAGAAAAAACACGTTTGAGTGTGCTTTATTTATTTACTGTAAACTTAACATACTTTTCTTTCTTCTTCTTTTTTTTACAAAACAGTAAAAAATATTGAATTAACATCAATTTAAGATATTAATCAGTATATTAAGATATAAGTATTTATAAATCCCAAGAATTACATTTTTAAATATAAAATATGATTAAAATTAATTCAAGAATGAACTTTCATAAATGAAAAGAAATGCGCACATTCAAGTTGGAGTTACTTTTTTTTAACATATATGCACCTTGTGATAAAATTGTAACTCAAATATCAAATATTAAACGATGTCTTTTAATAATCATAAATGTAACAATATTTTGGATGTTTTATTTGAAAATATTTTTTAATTTTGAGTTTAATAAAGAAAATCTGTACAAGGTGTCAAGAGAGGAACTTTAAAGGAAATATATAATTGTGTGTTTTATGTATAAACTGATAAAGTTTTAACATTTTGTTAAATGTATGTATTTTATATTTGTTCAGTGTTATACTCTAGTAACTTTAAGGATGTGTAACATTATAAAATATCATATTTACCGAATAAACTTTGTTCAATATAATTTTTAAACAGTGCAATAAACTCAATATATACATAGTTTCTTAAAGATCGTAACAATTTAACAGTACGATTAACAATTCGAAAAAACTATTAACATATATTTATAATTTTGTATGCGAATATTTGACAATTTTCTTAATTTTTAATAAGTGTTTGATTTTCTGTTTTTTTTTTTCTTTTTTCTTAAGCTTTTTTATATACGCTTTTCAGTGATTGTATCCTTTACCCTAATAGTCGTATCCTATAATATGCGTTATATTTATTAATTATTATATTATTCTAATACTGAGTCAAGCAAGTGTTTGAGACAAGTAAAAAAGATTCAAAGTATTTATTGATTAACTGGCATTTTTTCATTCATTATATTTAATTAAATGCTTTTAATTTAAAATTAAATTAAATGTTACTGTAATGAAGTTTGGATAATTAATAGCTGTTATTTTTGTTAAGTTATTATGTTTTTCTTTATGTATATGTTTATAACAAATTAATACAATTTATAAAATTGATTGTATTGTGATTAAGTGAAAGAATATTGTTGTTCAATTAAATACAGACTGTTAGGCTTACTTTTACTAAGTAACTGTGATAATCGCCGATATATTGAAGCTCTCTTACAATATGTGATTTTAGTAGAAAATATCACGATGTAAAATTTCAAAAAGAAGAAGTACTTTAAGCATTAATATTTTTTTAGTGAATATTATTGTAGATATTATGTATAAAAAAAGAACTGTTAATAAAAAATATATAATTAAAAATTGTTAATATATATAAATATTTATAAAATTTTTGATCGTGATAATTTTTACTATCTCCATAATATGCATATTATGACCCGTATCAACTCAAAATATTAGTAACTATCATTTTAGGTCTTCTTAAAGGCAGACTTTATAACGAACATCTTTTTGTCAGCTGTACTTGGGAAAATTCGCTTACAGGTCATAATTTAGATGACAAGCTTACATCTGTGCCTATCGAGATCGGAACTTATGAAACAAAAGTAATACCTTTCAAAACACATTTATTTTACCTGAAATTTGATTTTTTGCTGCAATATGTTGTTCAGTTAACGTTCTTTATATTTTAAATTAACATTTATAATTTATAATAACCCATTCTGATTATTTTTAGTGGATCTCACAACAGTAAATGATTTCAGAAACATACGATTTTGGTTAATATTCTATATATGATAATAATTTTTAATTACTTTAATTAATGTAAAATTAACTTCTAAATAAAACTTTGTGTTATTAGTTAAATATAAACAATTGCAAAGATTTAGAAATTCTTAAGAATATTTTAGTTATCAATGTTACTTTTAAAACAGTTAAAAAGCTGATTTTAAGTTTAAATATGTTTATTTATTAATTTAAATTGCAGTCTTTAAATATATAATTTATTTCAGAAATTTTAGAAGCAAATTGCCTTACAAATATAGTTGACATTAAAATTACTTTCACAAGTCTTAATGTATACAATTTGTTGTATGCTTCCTTTTAGAATCACAATATTTTATATCCTGTTTTTCATGATTTCAATATTTATTATCTAAGTACGTTTAATTCTTGTTTCTAAAGCTACAAAATAATACAATCATACAATAATAATAATATATAAAATAAACCAAAATCTATGTTTCTGATCTTTTACCGCATAGGCACAGATTTTGTACATTATTATATGACAGTAGAATAACATGGTGAATTTGTAAGTACGCTAGTGTGTTGAACGTAGCTCAACGCATTTGGGCAATCGAGTCAAAACATTTGTTATGTCGACTCACTCCCAAATCGCGCAACTTTTGTCTAAAAAGGAAAACAGAAAATAATCTCTTAAAACAACTCAAAGAGAAATATTAAAAAAAAAAAAATTATCGACAAAAAATCACGTGGTTTGGAAGCGAGAAAATGTATGAAGTTTGATTTACTGTATTTATATGTTAATATGTTGATTCGATTGACCAGTTGCGTTGACTACAGTTCATTTTCTCAAACTATCCTTACTACTTGCTCGGCTGGTAGAAGCCGTGCTAGATTCGCCAGGACCACCCGGGCCTGTGTCACCGTTAATACTAGATCCTGCTAGTGATGCCGTCGGTGTGACCGGTGCTGAACGCCTTCGGACTTTAGTTAAGGCCTGTTCTAGCCGTTGAATAAATATATCTACATCGGATCTCTTCATACCCAAAGCAGCAGCGGCCGTTAAATATGGCACTGGATAATTACTATTATGAGCTCCCCAACCTGAAACACAATTATACCTTTCAACAAATCCATATATTCATCAAATAAAACCACTCCTGATCCATTCAAATAACAAAAGCTTTCACCTTCAAATTTATGAGTGACGACATGTTTGGAGTCCGTGGTAGTAATAACTCGAGTACCACTGACATTTCGTAGGAACAAAATGGATCCCAACATGGTGACTTGTTTATTATCATGTTGATGCGAGAGACACTGCAGTGTCATTCCCATTGATATCGGATTGCCCTTCGTGTCCAAAAGTCTCTCGCCATGACGAGCGGCAAGTTTGCCAAGTTCTTCCTTCAAGTATGAGTACATTTCTTTACGCTGGGCAATGAGCTGCTTGTACCCTGCCATTCCGAGACTTAAAAGCGTTATCATAACGTCCATTGTGGAGCTGGCGTTTGCACGACCAGGATACATCTTGGAAATACGATCTAAAAGGCCTTTGTCAAAAGAACCAATCACAGCGCCACCAACTGGCACGAGGAAGTTTTTATCTGTACTTTGTACAAATGCGTCAACGCGTCCTTTCCTGGAGGCCTCTTGTATTAGATGCATACACCGTGTACTCTGTAAACTATACAATCAAGTTTGTTATCGATTAGTTGAATGAATATCCAGTCAGAATTGATCTTGGCATGAAATTAGTCCTATACATACCCATAAGAATTATTTACTAAATGTGGAATATTATACTGAGAACAAAGAGCAGCAACAACATCAACTGAGTCACAAGCTCGGGGTGCGAAACAGCTGGTTGTTGTGAGGACGCAGGCAACACTCTCACCCAATGCCGCCATTTGAGCCTCGAGCCTTTGTATGTCAGTTTTCAATTCATCACCAACTAATTGCATTTCTATTACAACTGGTTCTAGGCCGGCTGTTATTATGGACTTGAAGCTAGACTTTTGATCTATTCTTGGCCACAGAACGTACTTCGCTCGAGGTCTATCTTGCTTTAATGTTAGCATACATAAAACCAGACTCATCCCTGTTGCCATTGGAGACAGAAAGCAACCTGCGATACTTTTAACACCTGTACAAATTAAATAAGTTTATTAATATAATAGTTAAACGTTGATTGTCGTTGTAGATTTACTTTGACTAAACTTACCCATATAACGAATAACTTCTAATACAAGTGCGTTAGTTAATTTATACATTAAACTACTGCCAGCTGCTTTAGGCTGAACTTCTTCTAAGTCACCGGATCTACCAATACCATGTCCCATGCGATAATGTCGTCGTGCAACGATATTTGAAATGATACGAGCTTCTCTTTCACCGACACTGCAATTTGCTGGAAAATTATTAGTGTCCATCATAGCAAGGTCGGACAGAAACACTTCTATGGTCGCTTCGTCCCATCCTTCTTCTGGCCATTTTCGCTATAAGTATAATCAAACATTGTAAATTGCATATAAACATTTGAAACATAAAATGATACACATTACTTACGTGATCTATAAAGTGTCTGATAATTTTTTCTCGAGTCTTTTTAGCATTCAGTCCTTGTTGGACATAAGTTGCTGGGATAAGTCTTTCCGCCGCACTAAATGCTTGATTATTCATGATTTGTTTCAAATTACGATTGATTCTGATTCGAATTAATATGATTAATTTTTGAACTCTAGTGAGTCATCACTATTGGATTTGCATCAAAAGGAACGTGATTTTGGAGTCGCAATGTCCATTGTTTCGATTATAATTCAGATAGAATGTAAAATAAAGTTATTTATTAATCAATGTAATTTTCGAGTGTAGAAACATTCATGTACCAACAATCTTTAAGATCATTTTTTATTCAGAGTATTTGATATTGATTTTCAAAATTCATTTTCAAATGGAAAAACGTCGTTTCATAAAACTCTATGTATATGTAAGATAATATTAAATCTTACCTTAGTGTATTCAAGAAAAAGTTACTTACATTTATTTTAATTACTTTCAAGTTAAAACATTGAATTTCATCATTTGAATATTTTATAGCTTTAATCATAAAAGATTGTTGGTATCTTTTATAATATTTTAACATTGTATTTAATGGATCATGCAGTTGCTGTTTTTATAGTAAAAAATAATATGATAAATTGTGTATAAGTGAATTTGAAATAAAGTAAAAAAACGTGGTGATGATAATAATGGAAAATAATATCGATAAATGAATAATACATAAATTAAGTTAAATGTGCTTTATTTTAATAATTGCAGAATTTGTAATCATACATAAATTGTTAAAATAACAATGTAAAAACTTAAATTATATAAATAATGTGAACATTTATGCAAAAATAAAGCTGCGATAAATAATATCAATTTAAATGCATTATAAAATAAAAGTTTGTAGAAATTATAATAAAATATATTAATACGGAAAAAGCGATATTAACAGTTAATAATATTATTTATCACAACTGTTTTTTGTTACAAATTACGAACTTATATGAATTATATTGTATAATTTTCTAAAAACAATAATCATTTGTTTAAATAATTATTTCTTTCAATTATATTTATAATATATATCTGTGAGATATGCTAATAAACGCATCTGAAATTTGAGTTTTATTTTTACAAAATTTAATGATTTATTGAACTAGTTATTTATTAATTACATTTAAATTTTGTTTTTTAAAAATCTTTAATATTTTCTATAAAAATATCTTTTTAGTTTAAAGTTAGTTTTTATTTTCTTTCATGTATCATACAATGTTAAGTTTATAATACTTAAAAGCTTGATACATGTATGATTGCTTGAATTGTTGCAAATTATTGACGGTTGTTTATATAGAATGAATTATGTTGCATTCAAATATTACATTTTACAACGAAGTGAGAAAATTAACATTTTTCATCTAATTTTGATACTAGTATTCATTCATGCTAATGATTGAACTTGTTGTTACAAATGAAATAAAGTGTTCTATTCCATGCAATCAATCGAGCCTATTTGTTATTAAAAATCATACCTTGAAAGTAAATAACAACAAATATATATTAAATTTAAATAAATAACTTGAATTTATCTATATTTGTTATACATATTTTCAGTTACTCAGATTTTCTGTAATTGTTCTTATTCCAATTTTTCGTTATGCTTTTTAGTATTATAATTGTTTAATTAAATTTTGTGAAAACAACGTATTTTTCATCATTCTTTATTCAAAGATAACTTAAAAATATTTCAATTATTTAAACAAAATTCGATACTATTTTTTTAAATGTTAATGCAAAATAAAACTTTAAACTTTTGACATATATGCATCATTTGAGAAAATAACACGCATTGAAATACAACTATATCAAATAACAATATAAATATATCAAGTAACAAAAGTTAAACAATACATTAAAGCTTCCATCAATGCAATATACCAGCTGACAAAATTAAAGTCGTGTGAGAATTAACGTGTAAACAATTGTATGCACATAAACAAATAAAGTTTCTCTAATAAAAGAGAACTACATATATACATCGACGAGTGCAGATATAATAATCTAAGTTGAAATTTGCATAAATCAGGCATAAATCATCGCAAACAATAAATTAAGTTGCAAAAATAAATCAATGGCAGTGGACAGAATTTGGTGTTAAAATGAATGTAAATTGACGTTAACCTTCGATATAGAATGTTATGCAAAACACCGAAATCGTTTGCTTTATTTGCACCATTTTTTTCAACGTTCTTCAAATCTCTCTTTAATCACAATTTATATTTCACTGAAAAAGACTTATTTGTCTGCAATAAAATTCGTTTGTCTTAATCACGTTGAAATCGCTCACAATGCATGGTAAACAAAATTATTCATCATTATATATGGACTTTTCTTCATCGAGTTGTTAATCGAATGTGACTTGACGTGTTTTTGTTTCGCACACCAAAGATTACGAGAAACATAAAACCTGACACATAACACGAATTTTTATGAAATGAACCTTTTATTTGATACTTTGAATCAGTGTCAAGCCCGGTGATTAAAATTAAGTTGTGGCGGAAATTCGGGCAGTGTCGGGGGAACAATGTCTTTGCGAATCTCTCTTTCTCCAGCATATGGCGCTTTAGACTGAGTTTCGATTTAAGTTGACCGATATTTTGCACTTTCGATATTTCGCACTTTCGAGACTTTTTGTTATCGACTTTTCGCACTCTTCAATGTTCTCATAATATTTAGTCTAAAAAATTAATATTTTCGATACAATTTGTTTTTATTTTTTATAATTTATAGGTAAAATTTAATTAATATAATTGAATAATAATTATAATATTACAAAAATTAAAATTAATTATTAAATTATAATTAATTCCGATTTATTTGAATAGAATCATTAAAATATTGAACTTAAAAATATTACCTTATTATCATAATTATTATCATCATTATTATTATTATTATTAATGTTTATTATTAACTCTATCTTATCAATTGTCGGTAAGACAGTACTTTGGTCTTCTTTCTTCGAAGTGTCTTGACAGATAAATGTTTTGTTATAAGCGTGGTAGCAATAAACCCGGCAAAATGGAAGACGCAGCTGTCAAAGTGCCCGATCATGTTTTAGAAATTATATTTTCTTATCTGGATTTAAAGACACTGCTTAATTGTGCGCTCGTTTGTAAAAAATGGTACAACTTTTTGAGCGACGAGAACAGTGACTTCTGGCGAATGCAATGCGCCCGAAAATTTCCCTCCGAAGTACTTAGCTCCGATTTGTTGTCTTCAGTGTCAACTTACAAATCCAAACTTCGAGCATTTTATCATGCTTGGAATCCAAATGATTGCTCGAGAAATATGTATATTAAACCTAATGGATTCACTCTGCACAGGTTTTTATATTCATTTTTATACTTTAATTGTGATAAATATTGAATTTTTTTATTTTCAACAAATTGTATATTTTTTTTATCTTCATTATTAATAGTATTTTATCTAATAATAATATATAACAATATTATTTTATTTTAAAGAAAATAAATAAATTTTAATTGATCGTTCAAGTTTTATATAACTAACATAATCAATATGTGAAAAATCAATAATTAGTATACACATATAAAAATAATAATTTTATTTTTTATTTCATTATTATGATTTTTTTTAATTTATAGTATTTTTAATGTATCATTAATTTGTAGAAATCCAGTACCACAAAGCACGGACGCGTGTAGGGGAAAAATTGGATTTCAATATGGTAGACATTCCTGGGAAGTGATATGGGAAGGGCCATTGGGTACAGTGGCTGTAATTGGTATTGCAACAATTGATGCACCCTTGGTGACACATGGTTATGTTGCACTGCTTGGTTCTGACGAACACTCATGGGGCTGGAATCTCGTGGAAAATGATTTGTTACACAATGGAGAATCGCAAGGCAATTTTCCATTATTAAATAACGCTCCAAAATATCAGGTTTTTACGACATTATATTAAAAACGTAATACATTTTAAATCATAATTATGTTTAATTATTGTTATTTAATATTGTTTCTATGATTTCCAGGTTGGCGAAAGAATACGAGTAATTTTAGACTGCGATGATAGAACTTTATCTTTCGAAAAGAACTATGAATTCTTAGGTGTCGCATTTCGAGGTAACATAAGCTTTAATACCATATGTTGAAAAATTATATACACATCTAAATGTATAATAACATAATAAATACAAATATATAACTTAAAATAAACATATTCTAGGTTTACCTGATAAAAAATTGTATCCTTCAATCTCCGCGGTTTACGGAAAAACAGAGGTTTCGATGGTATATTTGGGTCCGCCATTGGATGGGTGACGATGGAACAATGGAAAATCTGTTAACATGAATCCAAAAAATTTAATTGTGAATTGTTACTTTATTGTTTATACAAATATTTATTAAACCTATAAATATGTGTAATTAAGCTTGTATAATAATTAATTTTAAATTACTAAATTCGGTTGTAATGTTAAATGGCGAATTTTCATGAATAATTGTTTTTATATTAAAATTGTACATTGTAATTTAATTTAAAATTTAAGTTTGATTGTACTTGTATTATACTTTTTGTTTTTAGACAAATGTATCTAAATTATACATACATATTTGCAGTTTTAATCAATCTTTAAATGTGTAAAAAGATTATAGTTATTTACTTATATTGTCGTAAATTTTAACATTGATCAGAAAGTACAAACATATTCTAAACAGTTGTTGCGAATACATTTTTATTGTAATTAAAATAATCTCAATGATTTTGTATATATTATATTAATATGTACGAAACACACATTCCATGATCAAAGTTAATTTTATTTAAAAAGCACAAAAACTGCCAAATATACAAAAGTCCTAGTCAGATTCATTTTTAAGAATTTTGTATACATGATACATCTCTTAATGTTTTAACATTATTATGTATTATAGTTATGTAATCAGTATTAGATTTTGCATAAAAGTGTAATTAAATAATAATTTTTTGATTAATTAATAACGTTGTAAAAACTGTAAAAAATAAATGTAATAAAAATTATAAAATATTTATAAAATGTGTACACTCATTTTATTTTATTTGCATTTTGTGATTTTATAATGTATAAAGTAAAAATAAATTACTACATTTAATTAATTAAAAATATAATTTAAATAATAATTAATTCCGTTTTTCTCAATTATGAAACCCTTATTTATGGTTACCGTTGCTATGAGATACGTATTTTTGATGCATAGAGTTATAAATTGAGTTGGTTATATTTTCAAGAATTATATTTAGACAACACAATCAAATAAATAAAATATTAAAATGTCAGACAATATATTAGCAAAAGAAAAAGAATATCACAGAATTAATGAGGAACTTGTACAGAAAACAAAAAATATCATGCTGGATGTTGAATCAGTGATAAGTTCGCACATTGATCCTACGGTTTCTGCAGCGTTTTATAAAAAACATTATAATAACTTCATAGAAAGCAATTATAATACCCAAATTATTGATAATAAAAATGGTGATAATAATTCTGATATTACAGCAACAAAAAAAAGTGTTTCTGAATCTCCAAAACAGTAAGAACTTTATTATTATTACAAATTATTATTTACTTCATTTATTTTATTTCGTATAAGTAAAGTTTAATTTAATTTTGTAATAGAAAACAGAAAGCTGAAAATGAAGTAGCAAAAAAAGAAGTAGAAAATGAATCAGTTGTTCAAATTCTCAAAGCAAAAGTTCAAATACTGAATGAAGAACTGAATGTAATTCAAGCGGAATATAAAAAACAGGTACTTATATTGAGAAAAATATAAAGAGATGTTGTACTCCAGATCCCAGAATAAATTAATAATTATACACAATTTTGTTATTCATCATAGGGAATCGAATAAAAGCAATTACTTTAGAAGAACTTATTTGTACATTTATTACGCTTTGATAAGGTCATAAATGTACAAATAAGTTCTTCTAAGCTAATTGCTTTTACTTAATCTCCTATGATCAATTTATGAATAAAAATATTTTGTATAATTATTCATTGAGAAAAATTATTAAAAATCATTTTAATACGATCAAAAATGATTTTGAATATAAAACATTTATACATTTTTATGTTTGTATTTGTAACTTTTAGATTAGTATTTGTCGAGATTTGGAATCAGAGTGTAAGAAGAATGAAAATACTCGGAAAAAATTGCAAAATCAAATTGTGAGTATGCAAGAAGCCATTTCAAAACTTGAGATGACTAATTCTAGTCTTCAAACAAAAGTGGATGCTCAAAAAACTGAAATAACAGCGTTTAAAAAGGTGAATTTTCAGTTCAAATTTTTTTTTGTTATACAGTAGAACTTGTGAGGTGTTCTGCTCTTTGTCTTTTTCTTAAATCCGAAGAGTTCAGTATTTCTATCTGTTTTCCACTTATACTTTTATATAATAGAAGAAAGACGGAAATACAAGACTCCTCACAAATTATAAAAGATTCCTCACAAGTTCTATTGTATGAAGTCTTTATCAGTATAATCATAAGATATTAAATTAGTTAATTAATCATTTTCATTTTCAAATTTTATATTTAAATTGTAAGTCTAATACTCTTATGTTTTATTACCATCTTTCATTTGCATTTTTTTCAATTTTTTCAACTAAAAGGAAATTGAAGAACTGAAGAAAGAGTTAAAAACCAGTCAAAATCAAGCATCAAATTATGATCTGCGATTAAACAGAAGTTTAGAGGAAAATGAAAATCTGAAATCTGCTCTCAAGTTTAGTCAACTGGAAGAAAAGGTTTAACATTTAATTAGTTGCACTAAATAAAAAATGAAAATAAATTCAGTTAATTTATACAATTAAATCAAATAAAAATAAAATAATGTTTAATCTTACCTAGGAATTGAGAGATAGATTAAGAAAACTGCAGGACTCGTCAAGACTGGAACTGAAAAACATGGAAAAGCAACGTTCGGAATTGGTGCAGGCATTTAAAAAGCAAATGCTTTTGATAGACAACTTAAAAAAACAAAAGGTACAATTTAAAACATCACAAATTAAAAAAATACAATTATTTTACAGTTAAATTGTCACAATTTTAACTATCAATAATTAAAAAAAAAAAAAAAAAAACGTTACACTTTTTAGGCTTACTTAGAAGCTAGCAAGCAAATACAAATAACGGAAGCAGAATTTCTGAAGTTATTAGAATGGAAACCAGACGGAGCGTAGCATATGTTTTCTTATTTGTAAAAAAGGGAAAAAATGGTAATGTTTAATTTAAAACCTACGGTACTAATTCAAAAACAATATCAAATCGTAAGTTACGCAGTTTTTTAGCTTCTTTTCAATAAATATACGAGATGTATTGAAATCACTGTTCGTTTTATTTACATAAGTCTTATCTTGTGCAAGAAAAAAAATGAGAAATAACAATATTAGCGTTAACTGTACAAAAATTAAGAGTTATAATTAACCCATTCTTTGTTAGCAAATATGAACGAACAATTTGTTTGAACATCAAAAATGTATTTATCGTGACGCAACGAAGACAAGGGACATTGATCGACGAAAATTGTGACACTAAATGTCATGTCCTCGAAACATTGCCAACATCGAATGAGTTACCATATGTTTTTTTTTTCCTTATTTTACTTTATATTTATGTTTTTTTACTTTTTCTTTCTTTTTTACGTTGATATTATTTTATACTTAAGCCGAAATTTGTGTAAATCGCTCTTAGGAAAATCGATGTTGTAAAATTTGCATACAAAATCGACAAATCATTCAATGATCCGACGAGAATTGCCGTTCAAATTTGGGACACTTGTAACGTGACTTTCGATGCGCACTTCGCAGAAACAACTACAATAATAAATCTGATTTGACTAATTTGTTAAAATTTTCTATTCAGACAATAAAACAATTCAACAGAAACATGTATATAAAAAATGTTTGTTTCTTCTTTTTTCGTCTTCTAAATTTAGCTAACAGTTTTAGCTGCCTACTCGATTGTAGCTGTTTGATTGTTTCAGTTTATCGAAACGAAAATGCAATGATCACAATAATCGACACGAAGTTATAAGCATTTACGAAGAAATGTTTGTTTCTTTTTAAGAGGAGAACGACTTTTCATTTTTCATGTATTGAAATGATTCACACATTTCGATAAAGAAAAGTCTTATCGTTGAGTCAGCTAAACAAAGGAATACCGAAAACCGAATAAACACACAAATTTCGCGTTTTCTAAGCTAATCTAACAGCTACATACATTTACAAAATAAATGTTTGTCCTTCTTCCGTTTCTTCCTCTTGTTAGACAGTTTTTTCTCACACACTCTCTATCTTTTCAATCGACTAAAATTTGTTTTTGCATTGCACTATATACGTAATTAATAATAATAATTTATAATAATGAAGCGCGACTTGATTATACAAACGACGAAATATTGTACTTATTGTCAAGCGCCTCGACACAATTTATTAAATTAACATCACAAATCAATTTACATTTCTCCACATTGCGCATGAAGTTTAAAAAAGATTGTTTTTGTTCTCTCTAGAGTTAATTTTTAACAACTTTCAAGACTAAAATAAATTATTATATATAGTATATATAATACAATAGATTTGACATAAAATGTTAAAAATATCGTCGGATTAAAAACAAACAAACAGATGTAAAATATATCATTTTCTTACAAAGATCCCGCAAAGTGTCACAGTTTCGATTCAATTCGAAAATATTTATTTTTAAGGTCTTCTTTTAGTTTGCTCCAATAAAATGCTTTTTTGACATTAAAATTCTATATTTTCGAAGTTTTTGTCATCAAAAAAGTATGCAACTGACAAAAATGAGCCGGACTAAGGTCATTACATGTCTTGAAAAGGATACAGATATTATAAATATTCAACGTTTGGACCAATATGAAATATTAAGTTAGATTAACTATTCAATAATGGATACCCAATACGTTCCTTTCGTTTTAATTAATTTAAAAATGGCCAATAAGAACCAGTCATGGGATTTTACAAAAGATAGAACTAATTACAAAACATATTATGAAGTAATTTGTTGTATCCTTTTTAAATCCTACGGTTGGTTCTTATTGGCTATTTTGACATTAATTAAATTAACTATTTACGACAAAAATTACGCTTTTCTTCTTATTTTGCGTATTATAATTGTAAATACAGACTTGAATCAGTCAACTTGAATATACAATGATTCATTGTTAGCGACAATTAATTTAAATGCTTCATTATATAACACTTCAATTTTGTCAAGAATTATGTAATTTGTATTATATTTAATTTCATTGACATTACTCAAAATATAATATACTACAATGACGACGAAAAATATGTTTGATATCAAAGTTGACTGGCTCCTTATTAAACGATTAATCTTGCAATATACTTTTATACACTAATTATATATGTACAGTCTTCGAGAAACAGTGTCTCGTAGATGAGTGGCAGCCAGAGGATGCATTCCTAAAATCAGCATCGAAGATTTGAGTCTACAAAATTACATTCGCAATATATAGCCACATCTCAAAAATACTTCATCGTCTCTCTTCTTCTGAGAAAATTGCAAAATTGACTGCTGCCATCGTTTTATCAATACTTCTTTTTAGTATTTTTGTTTCTTTTTTGGATTTTTCGTTTGCATTAACATGTACTCATGTTTGAGCCAAATTTGCTAAAAACCTAAACTGAAGTAAACAATAAAGTCAATGAACAATTTTGAACATAACTTTAAATAATGAATATATATATATTAATTAATGATTATAATGATAATAAAAAGAAAGGAGAGGTAAAAAAAGAAAAATAAAGCTCGTGATCGCGAGGCAAATAACAAACGTGTGAGATCCTAATATACAACGAGTAGTATCAAGTTAACTTTCGGGCTACGAATTCATTCTTGAATAAATGAATCAAATTCAGTTATAAAATTTATTAACAAAGTGTGACGAATTAAAGGGACAATGTATATGTCAATTCAAGCCAATTTCATTTACAATTTTGATCATAAAAAATAAATATGAAAACATGTGTGCAACAATATTATGATAGTTAATTGCATTTAATTATTATTATATAATTTTAATACTTTTTTGTCGATTTTTGTTTTCTTTTTGTATGCAAAAAATGTTCTCACATGGGCGAAAGATTTTGTTAATTGGAAAAACCCGCTTATTCGTCTCTTTTAAATCTTATAGTATTTCACATTAGAACTTGATAATATAATTTACATGAATCAGTTACAGAATTTGAATCAGCACAAGATTTATCGAATGATCCTTTGGATTCTACATGATATACATTATCCCGCAACTATCGTCGTCATCATCATTAAATTAATCATATAATGATTGAAATTTATTGATGAATTTCCATCTAGCGAACAACATGAAAATTACACGTTATTGTCGTCGTCTTATGTAATAACGTCACGAACAATAAGGCATTGAAAAAGGGACTTTTTTAAGTTCGAAGCATAATTTTAAGTCAAATAAATTTCGAGACAAAATACAGTAGACGAAGACATGGAATCCAAAGATGATTCAATTTTCTTACAATCGTCATTTTCGTTGAAACATAGACTTTGCTACATCGTCATTAATCAAATCATGCTAGGTAACTGTAGGTGTCCTTCTGACCTTCTATACGCTCCAGATACTCTTTTTCTATTAAAATATCTATACATTTCTGAAAAGATAATAATAAATTATATATATATATATATTAATAATTAATATTAATTAGACTTTAATCTCTTCTGTAAAAAAAGTAAAAGTTTCGAAAAATAAATATCTAAATCTTACCTTTATAACATTAACTCGTGGTTTAAACCTGCCACTTAGTTGATTCAATACTTCAGCTACAAGTTGCTGATGTTTCAAGACTTTTCGCATTTTCATGATTCGAACAATAGCCGCTTGTATCAGAAGTTTTCTGTCTTCTTCAATATGCTTGTGCGTTGTCTCTTGTTCAATTTTCATTTCCGTTTTCATCGGGATGTTAATATTTACTCGTAATTTTTTGCTAAAAATATACAAAAAATTTGTATTAGCTTTTAATATAAATTTAAAATTTAAATAGTAATTAATAATAATATATAATAATACACACTTTTTATATCCAGTGTACAGTTCAACAACAGACGATGCTGATAACTGATTTTCGTCATCTGTAGCACACAGCAGTAACTTTGACTTGAGAAGAATTTGAATCACCTAAAATGTATATTGATAGACAAAAAGTAATTATTTATAGAATAATTAATTAGCGTATAAGTTTTCTAAGAATACATATCATGTCAATATACCTGAATTAAATAATCCATTTTGATTTGTGTGGCGTCATGCAATTGTTGAATAGTCCAGGAAGTAGCACCATTGTATTGCAGGAGAACTGCCATTTGGAACGTGGAAGCTTGTAATGTATATCTGAAATAAGAGGAAAAAAAATAAACTCATTTTTGGAATTTATTTTTAAACAATTTACTCTAAATTAAGTTTTAAAAGAATTATATTTAAATACCTGTTTTTGAAACAATTTGTGAGTAATTCTCCTTTTGACATATTGTATAGCCAGTTTAATTTTCTTCCACTGTGTTGCCCGCTGTAGAATGTCGTAAACCTATGCACAGATCTCTCCAGCTATAAGATAATAGAACATGTTTTAAATTTATTATTTATAATGTCAGTGTGTTTATTAGTAAAATTATATTATACGTTAATAAATTTTACATACTTCTGTTGGTAAGGAAAAAGTACATGATTGTTGGAATGGCCATGAACCGGATGACAATACTTGAATACTGAAGTCTATATCTAGATGTTCTCCAGAATTCGTCAAATGCCTTCTGAAATTGTCATTCAAATCTTTTGATACTCCTATATCCTGTATGAAATGGAAATTAACAATGATTAGAATACATTTTAATTGTAAATACAAAATTAATTGTTCATGAATTCTTGTAATATATAAATAAATAAATAATTAATTAATTACTTGAAACATTCGTTGCAGCTTGGACGTATATTCAAAACCACAAGCTTGCTTTAATTTCGAGATCATGGAAGCTTCTGCATCATCGCTGGCAGACATATGTTGCACAAGACGTTTTGCAAGCATCTTGCTGTAAAACTTTTGATACACATCTTTGTCTTCTATATACTTAAACACTACCATCTGTAAAAAAAAAGAAACAGAATTAACAAATTATGATTTATTTATAAAAAAGGGTTTAATATAATATATCAATAATTAATTCAAGTGAATACGTACAACTTGATTAAGCGTATCTTCTAATTCCGCTTCTTCCGGATTCTTACTGCTTTTCTTTAAAAGCAAATCACAGTATTTGGCCAACAATTCCGGAGACTTGCTACTACTATTAGCAGCCTTGGTTACGGAATTGCAGTTGATAAATCGACCACAAGCTTTGTCCAGCGCAGCTACAAAGCCACTGTCATTGGCGAACGCAACAAGCACAAGAGCGTTGTATTTTTTGTGGACTTGCAAAATAGTGTTTACATACACTTTTGGGTCCTAAATTAATTATAAAAAAGTAAAATTATTTTTGCATAGAACATTAAATGAAGTAAATGATTTAAAAAATGTAATAGTGAACAATTACATTAGCCGCAGCTTCGCCACATTTATCGATAGCAGCTAAGCCTTGATTAGTGATATGAGTTTCCAAAAGATTTCTCAATTCGCCAAGGCCATTTTGTAGTCTCGCCACCAATTGGAACATCCGACCGAGATCACAGTGTTTATCCGAATCAAGAAGATTTTGAAACTCGGAATGAAATATATCTAAATGTTTTTCTATTAACACACGTTCGCACGTCTTCGCTAATCGCGCGTGTGTCGTCTGATGTAGGTATACTTGTACCCGCTTTTGTTCCTCTATTAACCTTTGTTCTGCCTAAAATAAGAATAATTTTCTCTATTTAAATGAAAGAACATTTCAAGCTTCAAACAAATTTAAAAAGAAAAGTGTTTATTTTTTGCTTCAATTATTGTTATTATTAATTATAAACTTGTATAAAACCTTTTTCATGTATTCAGTAGAAGGATTTTGACGTAGAAAGTCTGTACTTTCGCGATTGTAAAATCTTTCTGTGTCCTCTAAAAATTGATTTTCAAATGAATCTTTGTAAACGGAGAGATTTTGTCCACGAGCGCTGGGGTCGTCTTCATTGAGTCCTAATTCGACATAACAATTAATCACTCCACTGACCAGCCTGGTGTTGATCGTTTCGCCATTGCGTTCGCGCTCTATTAATTTTAGAACAGCGTTGGTCACCTAAAACCATTCATTAAATTAATTGTATTTCATATAAAAAGTAAACTCTTACTTCAATATTTCTATTCATTAAATAGTTATATAAATGAAATACATAAGTTAATCATTCATATTTACCTGTTTGTTTAAATTTTTGAAGAGGTAGTCGCGCCACGTTACTAAAGCCAGTTGGTAAATTTCGTATATTCCTTTTCTGCCTTCTTCGCACTCCCGTCGAACCCAGTGGCGATTTAAATAAGCACAAACACCATTTAGTACTTTACTGCTAAACTGATATTCTTCCCATTGCCTCGTATAAAATTGCAAAACTCCTTCATCCATTAAATTATTAGCATCCTGCAGAAATTTCGACAAAGAATTAGACAATTTGTATATATTTCTAAAAGCATATTTTTTCAATCTTTTCCAATGATATAACTGTAGCAGAAGTTTAAAACAAAATAAAAAATATGTACTTTTTGAAATAATATAAAAATAGTTTAATATATACAGATTTAATGAAATATGTCGTTTAGAAATGTTCTTGTGTTCTTACCCCCAATAAAGCTACAAGATAATTTTTTAGGAAATCTTTTAAACGTTTGTATAGTTCTAAGCCGACCAACTGAGCACCGCCAACCGTTGTGCCTTTTTTCTGTTTGGCAGTAGTTCTACTATTGCTTCCTATTTGTTGGTGAACACTTGTACAATAATTATACACATGACTGTGTTTATGATATAAAAAGTTTGTTAAGGAAAATAATAATAATCATATAATTATAAACATGAAATACAAACACTTTTTAAACATAAAATAATAAATATAATTTAATAAGTATACTCATACTTGAATCATGATTTTGTTCATATTATAATTATTAAACGATTCAAAGACTTCAATTAATTTTACATAGTAATAGAAATTAGATGAAATTGATAAAGTAAAATTAAATGAAATAAAGCAAAAAACTACAAAATCACTTAATTAAAGACTACGAAAATAAATGCAATTACATATCAAAAATAACATTGAATTTAGGCCATTTAATAACCTTAGCATAAATTCAAATGTACATTTCAATACGATCTCATATTATTAAATCAATGCATCAATTTCAATACTGTCTATTTATAATTCGTTTTAAAGTAATGTTTCATCTTAGTAATTCATTGCAATGATTATATAATTTAACATAATAATATATTTTGAAAAAAAGGATACGTGTAAAGGTCTATGTATCTTGTCCTGGACATGCCATTCCTACTGTAGACTTGTTCTATGCCTTCTCGCAGATCTCCCCAAATTTGATCCAGGTCAATTTGCTTAAGACCACCGGGCTGATGACTACCCACTTGGTGACCTGCACCTCCACCTCTGTATCCAGACATAATAGATTCTACAGGTTATACTATCAGGATTTTGTCACTAGATTCTACAAAAATTCGTCTGAAACAAAAATATATATTTTTTTATGTCTTTAGTAATATACTTTAATATTCTAATTTATATTAAGGTAAATGCACCAGTCATCGGAAACTTAAGCCCCAGTTATCGGAAATTGTCTGTCAAAGTATTTATTTGATTAGAAATTAATTGTTAAATTCAATTGTTCCTCATTTCATAAGCTCTTATTGGACATGTAATAAATATTAAACACATTTTTTTAATTGTCTAAAATGCAGTTTTATTTTTCACATTTCCGATCATTGATACATTCCGATAACTGGTGCATTTTTCCTTTCTAAAGTATTATCTTTCAAATGAAATTAATGATACTTAGTCATTTAAAGTTCAAGTATCATATCTTATGTATTGCATTTCATAATACAATTAAAATAATTAAAATTTCGATGAAACTTTAACTTTTAATTAAATGCAAACACAATTAATTATTCAATTAAGTCATTTACATTAAATAAATTGATGACCGTCCATTTTGTTAAATTAAATTCTATTATCTTATTAATTATTTTTGGTTTTTTAAGTAAAACACAGATAGTAAAATACAGTAAAATACAGATATTACAAAAAAACATTCAAAAGCTTTATTTATTCATTGAATAATTTTTACTGAAGCTACATTAATTTTAAAATAAAACTTTGTTTCCTTTTACAATAGAAAGTTACTTCGTCCAGGAAATAAACTGTAAAACTTCAACTAAACATAAATCCCACGAATAGCATACAATTTTGATTATTTTTCACGATACAATAATTTCAAAACTTGTTTGATCTAAAAATAACGTTTTCCCAAATTAAACACTAATGAACTCAAAGCACATTTGGAAATTTCAAGCTTTTTCCCACAGATCAATTTTTACAAGCCATGTAATCGTTTTTCCGTATTCTGAATAATTTCACTTTTGACCCACTATAATATTTCTTCATTCATCCAAAAAATCATGATCAAAGTTACTGTTCCAACTTTTGTTTATTCAAGCAAAAATAAAATTTGCAAAAAATAGAAATAATAGTTTTTCTAAACATACACTCTAAAACAAATATTATATGACTACTTTTAATGTTACAACTCAACTTTACTTTCCGAATTAATATTAACATACAAAAAAAAAAAAAAATAAAAAAC
>JABFPJ010001053.1:0-29356 GCA_022817425.1 Gryon sp. ZL-2020 | reverse complement strand
GTAATTACAACTTGATCAGTCAAGCAGTTTTTACCTTGGTTTAATATCAAATTTGCCGAAAAAGGTTAGTTTTTGTCAAATGTCAAGTTAGTATAACTTAAAAGTCCGGCAAAAATTACTTTGTTTTCTTCAAACTATTTCTGCTTGCTATGTTCTGACAGTTTCTTACTTCTTTTTTTTGAGTGTAACCTTTTTTATTTATTTATAATTATTTCTTGTTTAATTTTTTTTGCAAATGTGACTATTTCATTCTGACTGAACTTCTGAATTTGATTGGTTTTTATCGGCGTTACGTATGAATTGGCGTTAAAAGCTAACTTCTCATCTTTACATAAACTGTTTATTATTAGATTATATTATGTAAAAGGAAAGGAATTTGTCCAAATACAATCTATTATATTTTAAATAAATTCTTTATTTAAATACCTAAATATAAGTAGCATACACTTAAAAAAGTACATTGTAAAGTTACACTGCCTGTCAGTGGCATCAAGTAACCACTGACAGGCAGTGTACTTTTACATTGAAAATGTAATAATATTATGATATAGAAAAAGATAATGTAAATTTACAAACACATTTTAATTTTACATAATATATGAAATTAAATACTTTTTGACATATAACCTCAAAAATTTTGGCGTTAAAATAGAACTTTAAAATAAATTTCTTGAACTTTGAAATAACTTCGAAATAAATTAATATAAGAAAACATAATAGAAATAAATAGGATTTATTATATAGTAAAATTAAATTATTTATTCATTCATTTAAATTTGTTATATAATATATTAAAATAAATACATTTCATCAAGATAAACATAATTTATTATATTTTTAAATACAATTTTGCAAATGTTACAATTCATTTTTTCATTTGTTTTAAGGTTATTCACCTCATTCAATATACGATTTTTACTTTATGATCTTATGATTTATATGACATTATAACTTCTATGATTCAAATTAACAAAGTTTTGCAACACTTATTAAAATATTGAACTAATTTAACCTCTTTTTGCATAATCTCCCGTTTCTTGCTACTAGAATTTAAATAAAAATAATACCGATACTCAAAATCATGCAAAAACCTGCGCGTATTGTCACGTTAGACTAGGATATAGTGTGAAGTTGGCAAAAAACGAGCATGAACGCGAATTACACTTAAGTGCAAAAATGAAACTTTTGTGGAAAACTACAAGTGACGTGTAACTAATCAGAATTTATTGTGTAATTTTAAAATGGTTACGTAAATAAAGTATTGAAATACGTAATTTTACAATTATTTTGTCAAAAAACCAACAAAATGTATGAAATTACATGTCTTATACTGTAATTGTATTTGTACACTACAAGTTGTGTACTTTTACAATCCAGATAATGTAAACATTGTGTAACTTTACATTGTTTCGGTTCAGTGTACTTTTGAAACATTAATTAATATTTGCTATAATAATATTAATATGATATTGAATTTATACCGTCTTAAAAAATAAGTAGAAATAAAATTGAAAAAAAGAAAGAAATGTTTTGAAACAAAATATCGTTTCTTTATAAGAAAAATATTCATAGAAAATTTTCATTGTAAAGTAACGATAACAGAAAATTTTAATTGAAAATGTTCTGTTTACTATACTGTAGAAGAAAGTAAGAAGCACGGATACTTATAAAAATATTACTTCTTAATTTAATAATCAACAAATTAAAAAGTACGATGAGAAAACTTTGATTTAAACGGAGAAGTATTAAATCTGGACGAATGTCATGTCATTAGTAGATGACAAGAGTGAAGTAAATAAAGGGTAGAAAATAATTTGACAAATCATATTAACGTCACACGACAGTAATACAATGGATGTAGTATTATGTATTATTATGTCGCGGCACTTTGTCTCCTTCTCAGCTAGCGTCGTTTTGCAACGCGCGTCTCTCGGAGCCGAGCACTCTCGCTTTAATCGAGTTCATATATAGTCTTCGTAGCAAGCTCTCATTGTCGTTCTAGACGTAAACATCCGAACAATGGCGGGACAGCGTAATGTGCGTGCCAACGTCAACGACAATGCTAGCCGGAACAGCTATAACGTGAGAATTTTCGCTGTGTACGCAGTTCGTCCGACCGTACGTTGAGTTGCTCTACTGTCACCCCATATTCGTATTGTTAACGCTGACAAAGAGTGTCTCTATTCCTCGTTCGCCTTCGTGACGCAAAACAACTGAAAGGTGCCGCTCGCGATTCATTACGTAGGCAATAAGTCGTAATATCTAACTATTGTCTTCAAATTGTTGTTTGCGGTTTACACTCATTCATATTACATCTTCAGCACGATATCTTAAGTATGTCAAGTTACATGTTCATCGTATTTTAAATGAGTTGCGACTTTGATTTCACTTGTATTTCAATATTTTGAGTTCAGCTTATATTAATTATATATATTTCATCTCTTTAAATTATAAATAATATAAATTAAATCGATTAATCAAGAGAGATAAGAAATAACTATATTTATATCAATTTAAAAAACTGAGTAGATTTTATTTTATCGATGATATTTAATTAGTTATAAACAGTCAATTTGCAAATCAAATAACGCAATTTTATATTAACAAATGTTGTCATATTTTCTTTGAATGTACTAAATGTGAGATTTTAATGCAAACGTGCGAGTTTTACAAGTGTAAAATATCTTAAAAACATATGTGACATGAATGCAAAGTGTGCACTAAATATGTTTATCACACGTCTAACTTACGTCAAATTGAGTCTAACATAAGTTTTCCATGTTCCAGATAGATGTTCTATGTCTATCGTCGCTTAAACTTTTAGTGTAATAGTTCCCGAAGTTATTTTTTTCTAGTATTTATTTACTTGATTTAAATAGAGTAAGTTGAATAACTATTTAACTTGATAAAGATTCCAATTTCCAAACTTTTTTAAATTCTGTTTAATCGTTAAATCATTAAATCTCCAATCGATATTTATTGCTCAGTGAGTAGCTTAGCCGTGAAATGAATCTAAACTTGTAAGAATAATCTGTCGTCAGCTTTTGTGTTTAAACAAATAGCGGAAGATGAATCGGACGAACAAAAAATTTGATACCCTCGTAACGTTGCAAACGTCGCGGAATATCGAGTACGAAAAAGATATTGTGCTTCCGCTTGCTCGTCGGTTTATTTCGCACAGTGAAATCACGAACGGAAGACGTTTTCCCCTTATTCTCTTCCTTCTTTTTTTTGTTTTCCTTCCGTGCGGGTCAAATAGGATCGTCCCAATTGTCTCAAGATGGGAGGTCCTTGGATAAGACACTTTTTTGTTCGGACTCCTCTCTTGCTTCTTCGCTTTTATTGTTCTTACTTACTCTCGAAGAAAACGTGTATTGCGATAAGCCGACCACTTGCGCAACTCGAAACTGCTCGAGATAACGCCTCGCGGATTCCAACGTAATCCAACTTTTCTTACGGCGTACGCAAAGTAACTTTTATTGAAATTAAAATGACTTGAATGTAATTTTTTGAAATTGCTATCTTATGATAATTAAAATAATTATTTACCTTATTCATTCAAGGATTTGTAGTATTTATAATATTAAATTACTTAATTTGTCAAAGAAATTCAATATGATATTTTTTTATGCAAGTAATGTAAAAGTAGCTATTTTTCTCACCGTTTTTCAAGTTGTAAAACGTGTACAGATATGGTTATTAACATTTTATAAAAAAGTAGAATAAATAAACTACATACTGAAATAAAAATAAAATGTTTTAAAGGAAATAAAAATATTAAAATTAAACCTGTTTAATGCAGACTATAAAACTGTCCTTTGTCGAGTAAACGATTCCATTTTTAGTACAAGTGTGTTAATTTCAGCGTTTATTTAATTTCGTGCAAAAGTAGACCAACACGACATTTACTTTACGGTTTATAGTGTTGACTAACACTTCTCTTGTGATACAAAAGACGTTATGTTTGATACTGAAGCTGGGATTCCTATAGTACACTGGTTGTATAAATATAACTTTGTTTGGTATTTACATGACAGTTTTGGTATACATTACACAAAGTTAAATTATCTGTATTTGCGTAGTTTCTTTTATTAATAATATGAAACTATGTAAAATAACCGAAACAACATCTTGTGTTTTATCTCAAACGAGAGATTAAAAATAAGTGAAGCGAAATGTAATGAATATAAAAATATAGAAAATAGACGGAAATGTTGCATAATATATCATCATCGTGATAAATATACATTATAATGTCTTATTTCATCACAATTTTTTATAGTGCATAAAAGATAAAAAACAAACGAAAGATTTAAATGTATATTTCTACAAATTGTGTATTGTAAAAAATGGGTTCTTTTTACATAAAAGAAGAAATGCTTACTCATTTAATTCATAAAAGAGATAATAATCGGAAATTAGAACATTTAATCAGTGTAATAGGTTGGAATCAAAATATAAGATGAAGAGATTGCGATCATTTTTCACTTTTAATGTAATTTTAAGTATACTCAAGTTACATAGAATAAATTTCAACGTCGAAAAGTGTTTGGTTTAACATGAATTTCAGAAAAATAATTAAATTATTGACGTTAAAAACATAAAAAATGAAATTTAATATTAAACAAAAAACCTATTATCTATTTGCTTTTCTTATTTTTGTCAAATTCTTCTCAATTTAGTTCAGTATAAAATTAAAACCGAAATATATGTAGAATTAAGAAATGCTGACATTGTTTTTATGACTCAGACAATGTAACTAAACACAATACAACATTTATTGTTACGTTGGACAAACAATAATCCATTTTTTTGTTCGTAACCTCTGTCTCCTCTACGAATGTCGCAATAAAACCGGCCATTCTGCGCAATACTCTTATCACTGAAATTACAAGCTACAATCTAAATGCGTCGACCAAACACGTCTCTTTATAATCCAGAAAATCGTCACGGTTAATCCTCGCTTGCCTGACACAATCTCACTCCGAAAGATCTGGAATTTTCTTCTTCAGCAGAACTCAACAATCATACCACAACACGATATTGGAAGCATTTTTCGCAAAGTTTTATACTTCTTTGTACATTTTCTTTTGGGACAATGGGACACTCAGGTTTTGTCCTTGCGCGTTTGATGTCCGGACGTACGTAACAAACGATTGCCATAAACCGTTAAATCTCAGCGAATTCACCGTTTTGTATCCTCTCGTGCTGCGAGATAAAGTGCCCTGCGAAAGTCCGGACAAGCTTTAGCGTGAAATCGACGGTTGTTCGGGTTGCTTCAACTACCTCCTCCCGCCTCTTTACTTCATCCCAACCTTTCCATTTCTCTACGTTTCCTCTTTGTCGTCGTTTTTTTCTTTTATTCATTCGTTCTTTCCTTGTCTGTTACGAACGATCAAAGACGGTCAAGATGGTCATGCTGATGCGAGAAAGGTCGATTTGTTAAATCGGCGAAAAAAGAAGGAAGGAATCGTTTTATCGCGATCGAACAAACCATCTTTTACGAACCTGTTCTGTACAAGTCACGAGATACGGACATTGGGACGGCGAATGGTCGAGAAATCGTTCGTACACGTACGATTCATTGGCGCCGCATCGTCCGACAGATCGATTACTTTTGAGGCACAATATATTGTGGCCGATGAGGTTACGGTAAAAAAAAAGAAAGAAAAAACAGGAAAAAACTCGCGCAATATATATTCGACAAAAACTGGACGGATATTTGTTGTTCTTTGGTGTTGGCCAGAAACGTACAACATACAATGTCGATATTTTTTACATGGATTTAGTTAGAGTTATTGTTAGTCTGGTGTTAAAATCCTTCAAAAAACAAAACAAAAAGTGAAAAAAGACTTTTTTCCAAAAAATGTATAGTCATTAGCTGTTTTTATTTTCAACAGTTTTACGCTTATTTAATTTCTGAAAAAAATTCTTTTTATTACAAATTTTTATTTTAAAACGTCATTTAGTTAGAATCATAATAACTTTTAAGTATGTTGAATGTTTCTTTTATGATGACTTCGAATTACTTGGTTTATTATCATATTCTGTTATACTTAATGAATCATCGTGATATTTTATCATACATCTTTACAACCTCTTCTAAACGTACTTTATCGATTAATAAATATTCAGACTAAATGAACTGTAAATGTTTGAAATAAAAATTTTAACCTAGAGCTTTTCTAATAATCATTATGAAACATAATATTCTTCCTTTTATTATGTATAATTATTATTAATACCTCTAAATTTTTATTAATACTTTTTATTATCTAAGTTATTTCAAGATTAAAGAAGAATTAAATAAATTAAAATTCGATTAATTCTTTCTCATTATAATTTAACATAACTTAAAAATATAATTAATAAGCAACTTTCAAAATAACAGTTATACTGGTTCAACAGTCAGACAATTTCGGCTTGAAAAATTCTAGTCTGAAATAATCTGAAAGTGCAACAGACAATTTGAATTTGATTTCAAAATTTCATATGAATTCGGGTTAAAATAACTTAAAAATTCCGTATTTAATTAATTATATTTAATTAATATAAATTTATATGTACAATTTTCAAGTAAATGAAACGCGAATTCATATGAAATTTAGAAGTCAAATTCAAATTTTCTGTTGCATTTTCAGATTATTCCAGGCTAGACTTTTTCAAGCTGAAATTGTCTGATTACTGAACTAGGGTAGATAATTTATGTAATTAGTGAATATATGAAAAATATTAATAGATATCCATTTAAGATCATTGGAATTAATATTATTATTTTGTTCTAAAATCTGTTTTCTCACGATGGAAACTATATTTTGAAAATATATGCAAAAATATATTTTAAATATATTTTTATAAAATCAAATATACTTTTACATATATTTTGGAATATATTATGTTCCGTGAGGGTTCTTAACATTCATCATCGTTACCATTATTTTGTTCTGTGTCATTACAAAAAATATTCAAAACTTATTATTACTTATTTAATGTTGTTATTATTATTCACAATGAATATTTTCTTTGCCTATGTAATATTTCCGTAAAAAGCTCACTGATTTCATATTTTCATTCGCATATAAATTTTACAATGTCGTATTTCACTCATCGTGACATTTTGATCGTCGCATTATTATCGTGATATCTTGCTATTTCATATTACAATCCTTGATAAAATAAATAACCAATCTTACGACCTATAAAAATCAGCCTTTTATGTAAGCAATATAACGTTAACACAGATAAAAAAGGTAAAAAAGAAAAATCTCGAAACGATTCTTTATTGTTTATCTCACGAGCAAAAGTGTATCTCTTTTGTCCATTTACGATCATTGTTTTTTGTTGTGTTAGTGAATGAACATTTTTCGCGTTCCATAAGTTCTATCAATTGTCACACGAACCGTCACAAAAGATCGTAATAAGAAAATCTGAAAGAAATTGTGCTACTTAATAGACCTTACAATAATAGGTCTTTATCGTCTCACGGGAATGGTTCTGACGAAGTGACTTTGGGTCGGCGACAAAGTGGCGTGAAATAATACAACCGAAGGAGCCTACGGTCGGCGTTATAAGAAGGTCTTTTCTTAGTCTATCTGCGCTGGCAGGCACAAACCTAAGCACTCCCTTGACAAGCTCGACGACGGCCGCAGGAGAGGCGCTCAAGTGCGAGAGAATAGAGGCCGCACTCGTCGAAAGTAGGGGAAGTAGGAAGAGAAAGAGAGAGGGGAAGAGCTATAAGAGCGACGAGACGATGGTTTTTAGCGAGGCGGAAGACAGCGGCGAGGTTACTCCGTCGAGCTTAAACCGAAAACATAATCAAATCTCGCTGAGAGCGCCTGCGGTGCAAAGTTACTAATTGCTTAATTTCCCTCGACCCCCAAGTAGCGGCGCAGCCTCGTCTCGTTTCCAATCCTTTTCCGACGTTTCTGCGCGCGCGCTTCCGCCCTTTTCTCTGATTCTCGCTTAACGTGTGCGTTTTAATTTGTAGGTCGGCTTTTAAGTATTCCGTATGACACAGAGAGTCCGGGGAGGAAAAGCAATTTTGTTTGCTTCGAGAATTGTTAATGTCGCTGATTACATTGAACCTATCTGTTTGATATAAATGTCGACAGAAGTAGTTCGATTGGTTTTCGTAAAGATAAAGTTGTGGCATTCTCACATTTGGAGAGTTTAGAAATGGATTTTATGGATGTTAGTTTTGGTATCGTTTGGAAAATCGTAATCGTTTGTACGAAGTCGGGAAAAAGTAAGCAAAGAGAATTGTTTACTTAAGTGACCAATATTTTTTGTTCAACTGACGAAACAGTCTGTTGATTTAAGAAGATGAAATAATATGTTTTCGATGATGTGTTTATATTTAAAACACACTGTTGGAATCATTATTTATTATATCTTGGATATGTATAAATTCAAAATAAATAGATTCTTTTCTTGATATACTTCTGCAATTTTTAAATAACTGTTATTTTAAGTAATAACAATAGTAAAATACAATTAAATTTCAATTTAATTTAAAAAAACATAAGCGCAAATTTTCCTTAAATTATCATAAATCATATGTGTGTATTTTTGTCAGAAATACTCTGTTTCGAATTCATGGAACATTAATTATGTATATTTAGTTTCAATTATAATTGAGTAAAGCACAATATTTATTCAAATTTTAATTATGTGTGAATTCAGTTGAATTTACAAACAATTCCTATGTATTCAACGTTAATATTATGACGAATCATAATGCAAAAAATTATTCAAAAGAGAAAAGAAATTTCATAGAAATGATCAAATTATAATCAATTAAAACTGAAGTTCAATATAAAAGTGTTTGAAAGTTCGGTTAGATATATTGCTTGAGATCATCAATCTCGCACTTCAAACAGTCAATCCTAAAGCATCGATAGTAAAACAAAAACGTGGCGTCGTAAATTTTACAAATTGCTTTTCCTAATACAAGAACAAAAAAATTTGAATTTCGCTAACGCGAAATCGATAGCTTATTGACGTAAATCCATCTTCGCTAATCCAATTTGACCTCCTTCTTCGGTCTTGATAAAGTGTTTTGTTCGTGACATCGTGGCGCAATGCCAGATCGGCAAAATCTGCAGATAACAATGGAAATTAAAAAATTGCCGGATTCAGTTTACATTGACAAAAAATATTCCAGCACCATTTTACAATACCGCATTCATTTTTACGCGGTTTACTATTCAAAAAGTCATCAACATCTCCAATATCTATTTTTTAATAATGGCGATTTTATAATTTTATGATGAAATAAAATAAATTTGTTTAAAATGAATTATTTATTGAAATAGTTTTTTTAATTGAGAAACATGAAACTGAAATAATTTTTACGTGAAAATAGTTTGCAACAATATCGACAAATGTCAGTTGATGCTATTAATATGATGTCCAAATCGACTAGCAACAGTTTATTTACGACGACGAGATTGCTTTGCGACACCAAGATTGACAGAGTTCAACTCGCATGAATGTTCGCACGCTTCCTCTATATCGTGCGGACTACGTCCATGTAATTGAACGACGTTCATCTTCCAGACAGCGGTTACGGTCCTTGTCACCCTCTAACGCAACTCCATCCGTTTGTATTTGCTTTCGTCTATATTTCTCTCGACTCTACTTGCCACAATAGACATTACTCTTTCATAAGAACAGTTCATTCAGCATTTCTCGATTGTTCACTTCAATGACGAAATTTATTTCCAATTTTTTCATCATTATTAATTTTACAATAATTACTCATTTTTTATAATTTACATGTATTCTGTCTTGAATTTCAGAGTATACAAAGTAAATTCTCTAAATTTGAATAAGTGAAAATATTACTTATTTGCTGAGTGAAATATTTATTCACTTCAAACAATTCAAAATTTGCACTTATTCGGAAGTGACTTCACTTCCGAATAAAAATTTTCACTTCCAAAAAAGTGAAAAATATTACTTTTTTATATGTGAAAGAAAATTCACTTTTCCAAAAAGTGGAAAAGTCAATTTTCTTTTTTTTCTTTTTCATAAGTGAAGAAAATTAAACACTTTTATAAAAGTTAGAAATTTATAAGTACTTTTTTATAAGTCAAATAAAGTATTGATAAATTAAGAATGCATTTCTCAATTAAGTTTCGTATTTTAAGTGATAGACTGGCATGGTGGAGAAGACATCGAACTAGAAAATAGAAATTGAAATAGAAAAAATAGAAATTAGAAAAAAATAGAAAATAGAAACTTGAAAATAGAAAAAATTAAAACACTCATTAAAATTTGGATAGAAAATTAATCTTTTATGCGACTAATATACAAAAATAGATCAAATTAAATGTTAAACTTTGTATTTATAATCATCTCGAATACTGAACATTACTTTCCTGTCATATTATCAAAATTGTATGTTTCAGAAAAGAATTTCGAACAAATGAAAAGTTATCGACAATTTATTTCACCGAGAAAAATTTGTGAGCATAAATTAAGATAAAGGCAAACGATCGCAACCAATGAGGATCGCGGAATTTTGCGAACATTTTTTTTATATGGATGAGGAAAGTAGCCCGGTGCGCAAAGGAGGTAAAATCCAAATGGAATCAATTAAGCGCCAGTGAAGTGTCTCGAATCGTCGATTCTGTTGGCCGATAAAAGCGTCTTTCTTCTCGGTGAATACCCAAAGGGTTTCGCCGAGTGGAATGTGCTCTCTGAGCAACCGAGCGAGAAACCAACCAACCGGCGGCAGCATGTTTCACCACCAAACGAGGTTATCTGGGTCAAACGAAAGGTGCAAAACTAGTCCTTGTCTCCTCCCTTTGTCTTTTCCTGATAAACTTGAACCACACTTTGCGCCCGGTCGCCTTTGTCGTCCACGCTATTTACAAAGATCACTCGTATCGTAATACGTATTTTGGATAAAACTTTTAGTATATGCGTCTGATGCATTATCATTAAACTTAGATGTGTTCATACATGTGTTTGTGATATTTTCTAGCATATATATATATATAGATATTATATATCTTTATATATATAGATGTAGAATATTCGGTACCACGCCACGGAACGATGGCTTGAACCATGAGACTGTGTCCCAGGTGAATTTCGTTAATTAACCGAGTCTATTCGATCTCAAAGTCGAGGCAACTATCGAGCGCATTTCATACATTCTCTTATTACATTTTCTGTCTTCGACAATGCCAATACGCAATTTCTACTTAGTTTTCCAAACATGACCTTTTGATATTAACTTTTAGCTCTCAATATTGTGCATGAGTTTGGGGGCGTGCTGGATCTTCAGTTCAATAATACATTATTGTTTGCCGACACTTTATTTGTTCGTGCTTATATAATGACAATATTGTTTGGTAAATATGTATTGAAAGTATTGAAGTTGTAAAGTTATTGGCCAAAGAAGGGAGGGAAATTATTGTTCAATTTATTACCAACTTTTTTTAACAGTTTAGTAAATATTAACTCAATTACAAATGAAGTTGTATAATAGAGAAGTTAAATACAATTGATAGTTAACTGTATATAAATGCAGTGTAATTTAGAGCAGTGTAAGACTAAATTAATATAAAAAAATAAACGATTAATAGATTGGAGTCAATGTTTCGAAATGATTTTATTGTGAAAAGATTTCCTAATATAGAAGAGTTCCTAATATTGATATTAGAAAAATTGCTTGTTTGAGTATATTTCAATGAATTTTCATAACTAATGGGGTATATCTAATTTTTTGTAATTGTCAAATATACAATTTGTCATTGTTCAATATATCACTTATTCGACGAAGCATTAATAAAGTTCCTTTACTAACAACATTTGCAGAATTGTTTCTGAGATAATACATTATTTATTAAACTGTTATATTAATTTGATCATTGATAATAATTAGTACAACAACGTACAATTAGTAGATTATCTGTTGAAATAAGGGAACTTTTTTATTGGAAAGAATGAAACATTAAGAAAATGAATGTTCCTTTTTTGCATCTAAGTATCTTTTACATAAACATAACTCTTCATTTAAATGTCATCATTTTATGAAGTGAATAATTATTTATGAATCTTAGCCGGGGATCATTTTAGCATAGGACAGTCGTTAAATAGAAATAACCCAATCAAAAGCGTTGTATTCGCAGTTACAGCAGCGTGAAATTCAATTATTCCGGCGCCATAAGAATGACGGTATTGCCACAGTCGTGTATTTAGTCCGCGTGTCGTAAATACGCGACAACGAGTCGAATAGCTTAAAGCAGTTGGCCCTCTCTTCCTATTTCTGTTCGTGTCTTTGTCTATTGTTTGGAACGCTCCTAGCGCATTTAATAGCGAGCTAACACCATTACTTTTCTCGAGCCGACGCTGTGAGCATAGAAATGTCGCGAGAAAGGTCTTCTCGGATTTACGTTCGCATAAGCATGCGTTGTATTTGCCCACAAATCCACCCTTAAGCTGCCACCATGAGACCACATAGAAGCGTACACGCGCACTACCATAAAATAGCTTTTGCATATGCGTGCCATCGCCCAAGCTCATCACGCGCAAATATTTTCGTCTACATGCATACAATGCATATATATATTAGGTTGCGGTGAAAATAAGTTTTTTTTAGGATCGCACTGATTTGATGAATTTTCTAATAATGTTTAAGAATGTTTAAATTTGGAACTTGTAGACAGCAAAAGACAGAGCAAAAGGTTTAAATTTGAGCATTTTAATTAAGAAATGAAGGGTTTAAATGGTAACTTTGAGTCTCTTGCGCTCGGTCATTTTTTATTACAAGAAATCCGAATTTGGATTTTCTTAAATGTTACTCAAAATAAACAAAGTCAATGTGGTCCATAATTTTTTTGGAACAAAAACGTATTTTCACCGCAGCCTAATGTATATAGTTATGTACTTAGATGTACAAATACATAACTTTTATATATGTTAAGGTATGTATATATAGACTGACCAACTCGCTAAAAAGTGCGCGAATATTAATCCACAGAAATGTACATAACACATGTACAAATTAACCGAACAAGACCCACCTTTTTGTACGCTCTCAAATTCAATGCGAAAGTTTAACTTCAGTCTTTTGTTCGTACACTAGAGCTTTTTGATTTAATATTCGCTTGCTTAATGGACTTTCAGATTAAATATAGTTTTGGTTCGTTTCTCTCTTTTTTAACCATTGTTTTGTTATATACTTTTTTTGCATTTATGTTGCAAAAGTGTAAAACTGACAATACGAAAAATATTAGGATATTTAAATAATTTGTCATTTAACAGGAATAGAAAAAAGTGTATAAAGTTGTGTTTTTAATTGAAATCGAGTTTTTTTTAATGATCTTTTGTACTGACGACTTCATAACGATATTATTCAAGATTCAAAAGCAGTTTGTCAAACACAGGTTTCAATTACGATCCATCTATTCAAGTATTTTCCGACATTCTAATTTTGAATTTCTTACTCGAGACAAATCTGTCGAGCTACACTTTTTGAAGTTACACGAACGTCTTGAAATATCGAGGAGACTTAAACCGTGTTTTACGATGTAAAGATTTGTCGTATAACTTTGGAACTTTGAATATGCTCTTTACGTTGGATAAATTACGTGAAATTCAATATTGAAAATTACGATAACTTTAAATCAAAAATTTATCTCCATTTTAATTTAACGTCAAAAAGTTATAATGCATTATACTCTTTATTTACTTGTTTATCATAGGAAAACAAAATAACTCGAAGTTACTGAAAATATTCAAATGTCTTATCTCATAATTTTACGAGTCATTTTTAGCTACAAAACACGGTAGATGATATAATTTAATTTCATAATGTATATTCTTTTCTCGGAAACATTCTTATCGAATATTAATGTATAATTTAGTTTGGTTTAAATTAAGAAAATATTTCCTTTGACAAATTTCGTGAAAATTTCATTACAAAATATGAAAAACCTTTCTTTAAGTTATACATTAGTTGGTAAATATTATTATCTTCTTGACCTACTTTCAAGCGTTGTAATTATATTAAAATAGTATCATATTGAGAAGCTAAATCATTTATCGTAAACAAGTCTGTTGTAAACTTTGGATAATACCAATTTTATTGCGAAAGCTTCTCGACTTTAGATTTTCAACGATGTGTCTAAACTACTTTTCTTATTTTATTTAAGTATCAACTTACGCGGAAAAATCAGTTAGCAAATAGACTACGATTAGTCTAGAAATTGTCCCGCAAATGCTGTGTAAATTGACTCTAACGAATTGGTCTTTTAGATAACATATGGACTTAACTGAATATTAAAGAAATAGAAACGTGCAGATAAATCTCAGTAAATATTCCATGTTTTATACGTCGACAAATTTTCGTACAAAATTTTCCTTTAAATGTGTAAAAAAATCTCAATAAAACTTTATTTTATTATGTATAAATATTTATTTTTCATGTAACATTTATTTTATCCGATTGTGTTTATATTGAAGTATAAAATTAAACAAACAATTTGATATAAAAATAAATGTAAAGAGATAACAAAAATTATCCAAAAATGAAATCGTTTAAATGAAACAATCATGTTGATCGCGCTTGTACAAAGTGTTATTATTCCATGAAATTTTGTGAATGGCTCATAAAAGTAATTGTATTTATTTCATCGCATTGTAATTTACATACAAATGATTTTGAAGCAGAGCTTGTTGCAAAAGCGATGTGAACACTCTAGTCTGATTTTTCCGGATTTGAGTATTGCGCGACGGCAATTACGCATGCGTGTTAATTCTGGAAATTGGAAAACTAACCTGGCGGAAAACAAAGGCTGCGTCAAGCAAAGCAGAGAATCTCCGAGTTTATATTAATTCCACTATGCCACCATTTTCTTGAATATGTTATACATTTAAGTTAGTATTTTTTTGTAAAAGGAAATTGTTTGAAGTATGAAGTTTTATTTTTATTTTATATTAAAAGTTTTAAATAATACAACTTTTAAATAAAAAATATGCAACCATATATTTATTCGTTGGATCGTGCAAAGTAATATATCTTTTATTTGTTTTCAAATGTTTTTAAAATGTTTCTTATGTAAAAGTCATACTTTACAAAACGTCAATACCTGCACTTTTGCAATTTTGTGAATCGGTTTGGAATTTTATCTCTCTTGCACGTAAAGTTACTATAAGTGCTGTAGAGAGGAGAATGTGTGTATTAAGTAAACAACGAACCAGTTCACGAAATTTATTTTATTTGCTCTAAACGTTTCCCAAACCTTAAACTTTTTTACTTAAACGAAACGCATCATACTCTTAAGATCTTTATTCACCTATTGCGTTATATTTTTTCGTTATTTCAATTGAAGCACAAAAGTGTTTTTATGAATTCGACTATTTTTTTAATACGATAAATAATAGTTTCAAAACCTGCAAAATCAATATAAAAAGTTAAAGTTATGAATTGAAGTATTTTTTTTACAATGAATTATTAGAATTTCACATACAATTTCATTTAAATATTATATCCAGAAAGTTTATATAAATAGTAAATATTAAACTTGAATATTAAAATGTTTGTTTGATTTATAAAAATGAAACAAATTGAAAGCAATATATACAAAAAGCTATAATATTGATTGGTTACAATAAAAATTGCGTTCAATTGAAAAATGTACATTTCATTTTAAAGATCTAATTTATATCAAAATCTAATTTTCAGTGATTTATCGAATCGTAAGTTCCATTCAAGGAAATAGAAAAGACTTGCTGTATAGGTCAAAATGCAGAGTAAGATATGCAATGCACCGCGAATGATGCATTGGACACAATACGTCATTTTACGTAAGCGAGTCACGCGCGCATCCCTCGGACAGTCGAAATTCTAACATGTGAAAAGAAGCAGTGCGGCGGCATTTTCGAAGTAGATGCGCATTCGCAGGGTGTCTCGATGTAGCCTTATAACTCGTAATAGACGGCCAGAAAGTCCTCGTCATTTTGGTCACGCGCGCGATTCGATACACCGAACGCGTTTACGGATTAAACGCCCACTTCTGAACTTTCGTCACGTGTGCCATCCTATATTTTAATGTATTAGGCCACATATTTTATGCGCGAGAATAACAACTTCGTTGCATATATCGTACAATTTATTGTTTATGAAATACCTCAACAATAACATTTTTTAAGTCACGAAACGTGTTTCTGCGACCACTTTCAAGTTTCTATAATTTTTTATTACTTATTATTCTTAAACTTATACAATTGATCAAATAGTTAAAATGACTTATTAATTTTGGTTTAAAACTGTGTCATTTGATAATATAAAATATTGATCAAAAAACTTTAAATATAAATAAATTTCATTTTTTTGTATATTTAGTTGCGAATAAATATGAAGGATAAATTATCTACACGATAGATGGTTCGTTGCGTTTCGTATTTACGAAACAACTTCACGACGGATGATAAGAAGTAGGAACTATGGAACAAGTTTATGTCGATTGTTTGTCAGACACGCAAATCCTGACTTAGTATTCGTGGAATCATAATAAATAGACGAAAATATGATTACAGGTCGTACAGTGACGCGAAATCGAAAATGTAACGTTCTTTATAAAGCTTTGCATTTAGTTTACACGGGTTACAAGGGTCAAATCGATTCGTAGCTGATTATTTAGAAGATTAATTTGAAATACGTGCTTTTTGTAAGATTGACTTGATATAATTTTTACAATTATTCTTACTAGAAGGCAAATTTGTATGTTCTATTGTACACAAATCATTCCTTTTTTCTTATTTGTTAAAATTTCATTTTAGGTATTTATTATTATTAGAATGAAAATTGGATTTTAAAGTGGATATTTTAATTTAGAACTCATTCAGGTTCATGTCAGTAATTCTACTTGAGATTTTTGCTTGAAAGTATAATGACTAAGACGTTACGAAGGAATTCGAGGTCATGTTATTGAATAACATTCTACAATGTAGGAATTTTGTTCTACGTTTCACTAAAATGTTATTTTAAGGGCATTTATTATTGCAACAATTATTCCAATTCTCATTATATGTACAATAATAAAATACATAATTAAGTTACTTTAATACTGTAATTTTGTGTAATAGTTTTAAATAATTTAAAAGTTACTCACTGACGATTTGCACTGTCTTTCAATATTAGCAAGTATTGAGTCAAGCAAAAATATTCATCATTCATAAAATCCCTCAAATGTGTAACGAAACTAACAAAAATGCTGCAGTTGTCAAATTTTTGAATTTATTACTAGAGATTATACAATAAATATATCAAACATGTATTTCATCCGTCACTTCATCATAGCAAAAATTGCTGATACTGAAAAAAGTTAAAGCAAATAAAAACAACGAAAAAACATTTTGAATTCACAAATTCAAAAATTTTGTGAATTCGTGTAAATCATTTAAATTCGTCAGTAAAAGTCACAAAGTAACTTACGTCGCATCTTTAATTAGAAAATTAACGTAGGAAAAGGCGGATGTGCGGCAGTGAAGTGTGTAGGTACTAAATAGCAGCATCGTGCGAAATATTTCATTACAGTCTAGTGTCCAGAGGCTGGCGCGGTTGAAAAGAAAATGAACACGCTTAGTTACGCAGATGTTGTGCACAAGGAATTACGTATGTATGGCGCGCCCGGCTGGTCACTGGAAATGGTAAATAGCGCGCGAGACGCTGGCAGATTACTCGTACAACTCGAAAAAGCCAAGCCGAATTCCGTAGCCTCGAGGCAATGATCGTGCGTTCGTCTCGGCTCTACGAGGCTCTAATTAAAACGCATTGTTTATATTCTTAGCACGAAGTCCGTTACTTTCCTTCTTTTCCGTTTTCTCATTCCGGATGCGAAACTAACTTGTTCGAGTATCTGCGGGCGCTTTAACTCGCAACATTCAACTTAACCTACTTTTCTTCTCCCCTTTTTTACTTACAGTTTTTTTTGTTTGTTATTTTTAAGATGACTTAAACATTATATCAGAGATGAATACATAATTGTCGCATAAAAGGTGCTAAAAATTAATTTCAAACACGTATTTTCTAGGTAAAAACAGTTTTAATTGAATTTCAACTTTAACAAGGGTTTGTGCTTAATAAAACAGTAACAAATAGAGTAAAGAACTAAAAAAGTTTAATAATTAAAATGAATAAGCACAATATATATCGGAAGAACATGGCAAGTCATATAAAAGAGGTTTTTAAATTGTATCCAAATTGAGATGGGTTGTTTTAGATGAAAATCGCATAAAGATAACTCTGAAAATCACATTCAAATCACATAACAACTGAAAAGAATAACGTTAATCTTCGGATACATCACGTTTTTAGGTAATACTGACACATGACTACTATCGAGATGATACTGCGAAATTTGGAACGGATCGTAAATTGCTGCAAAACAGTAGAAAATGGCTTTGAGAGAAGCTCCATCGAAAAGAAATTTTGTAATCTATAAAACAATGAATCAGTCGGCAAATTTCAAGATGATTTATAAATGATGTAGAAAAAGGTTCTCGATATGTTTCTGATATTTTTTATCTGAAAGGTTTTATTTTTAAATTGTCGGGAAATCTATTATTAGTGACTATTTTTAACATAAAATGTGGGAATTACTACTATAATAATATTAAATCTTATCTTTCATTTAATGCCTTTTTTATTTTGCACATAAAAATGGATTATAAAAGGAAAATAAAATCAATTAAATTACTTTTTTATATTTCGAAAATAGATTCGTTCGTGTGTATTACAACTTAAGTGCTTGATTTCCTAAATGTATTCTCATTTAAAGTGTTTGCACAAAACTCTCTATATCTTTTGGCTGTGTTTTCTTAATTTCTTTTACTTTTCTATTCCGACTAACTTTACAGGCTTTGGGTTAAGAATGTCGGGGAAAAAAATAAAACAAAATAAGAACCCGAAGAAAAAGTGAGACAGCTCCATTACTTGTGCGAGGCAAAGAGACCGGATATTTGTAAGACTTAATTTTTTATTCCCTTCGACCTTACTTGCTCAACCGCTGTCATTATTACATTTGTACACGAACGATTTCGTTGAAGAGTTCTCATCCTTAACACACAACACAAATGTACCCATTTCAGTAAGATAAATTTTGTATTCGCATGTCATAAAATGTTTTCCATAAAAGACAAGCAAACAAACATAAATGACTATCCTTTACTTTGCGATATTATTTACTCTTATTTTAAGTTGCATTATTATAATTATATATAAATAATAATAATATTATATTTCGCGTAAATGATATATTTCTATTCTACGAAAAATAGCACTTTATTATTAAAAAAATAATAATTACAAAAAAAGCATTTATTTTAAAAAATCATTTTTCATATTTATTTTTTTACTAATAGAACGCAATTTAAAAATTTCAAAAGTTTCTCTAACCAACTATTTTTCATCTATTTGCATTTCGATTAAAAAACAAGATGAAAAGTCGAAAGATGAAAAAGAAGAAAAGCTAACAGAAAAAACTTGATTAAACATGCACAGTTTTTGATATATAAAATCCGAGAAAATATCATGTAAAACCGTTACATGGTATAAAACAAGGCTACTGAATTGAAGCAAAAGGACAGAAAAGAAGAGAAGGTGGAGTGTAAAGCATAAAAATAAAGCGAAAACAAAAGTTACGAGGGAAAAATAAGAAGTGGAATTCGTTGACGTTTCATTTTTCGCGTGCACGTCGCCGGTATCGAGCAGCCAAGCGTAAGTGGAAAACGTCGCACAGTAGTCAGCCGAAGCGGACGAGCTTTGCGCCGAAACACACGGAGAAGTTTCATTTTGTCCCGTCGAGAGAGTCTCGAGTGCGGTGAGCGACGGGATCCAAAAAACGTGCTGCTTATTCGCGGCAGCCAGAAAATTGCATGCGCGAGACTCTTCTGATATACAAATTATAATAGTATGTAAAACGCAAGGGAGCCGTTTATTAAAAAAAAAAGATCGAACCTTCATTTCACCAGCTACGCGTGATCTGTCATCGAGTAATTGTCGTGTATAATTTGCTGCATTTTTTTACTTTTGTTTTTTCATCTTTTTGTTGTTGTCACTGTGTTTGATTGACATTGTAAAATTAAATGCATTTACCAAATTTTTCACGTATCTTTTGCCGTTGGCTTGTAACAGTGAACATATTGTAAGCATGTTTTCTAACAAAATTGAAATAAAAATAGGGTAAAAAAATGTTTGAAACATTTTGTCTTATATTTAAAAAAAAATAATAAGAAATGGTATTTTCTGCGAAAAATATGTTTGAATGATTACTTTAAAAATGTTAAAGTAAGAATTTGTTTGTCTTAAACAAATTTAAATGGTAAATCAACATTTGTTCAATATTAACAGTAAAACTTAATACTTTGCGAGGAAATTTTATTTGTACATTAAATCTCTGGATTACAAGAAAAATACGTAATTTTTATTTAATTTAAATTGTAATATCAGGAAATAATAAAGCAGAATAATTTTGAGTAGTATTAAATATTATATGATTAAATTTAAATGTTTACTTTTGAGTTTAGCTTTTATCTAAAGTGAAACTACAGAATAATATTCTAGTTATAAAGTTATAAAATAAAGTAGTTCAAGATATCTGTCTACTTATTTCAAATTTTATTATTATGATTTTGAAGCATAGCAACTATATATATAATCAAAATACAGAACATACTTTTCTTTCTACAAAAATATGGTAACATCAGTTTCATGTATCTTTATATATCCTACTTTCACTAAAACATTTCATATATTTACTTCAATGAAAGAACTTTGTTATACACCTGAAATCATCATCAACAAAATTGTCTTATTTAAAAAAATTTGCTCTTCAAGATAAAAGTAATTAACGATCAAATTGTGCGAGAATTTTGAAATATGAAAAACATTAATTTACGGGTACAATTATCCTCCATTGTTCGGTGCTAATGAAAAAACATAGTTTAATTAAAAACAAAAACGCAGAATAAAAAAAAAAGAAAAAACGAAACGCGAGAAAACGGCATAAAAGCAGTTTTGCATTCCTCGAAAGCTCACATCAACTAATTTAACGCTAATAATTAAAAGTTCTTTCACTTGCGCGATTGGTGGGATTAAAAAGTCGCCTGACATTCGCGACTAATAAATCTGTTTGAATTACAAAATTAGTGACAAATTTTCGCGTTCTTCTACTTAAATTGCATTAGCAATTTTTCCCGACGTTGTTTTGCTAGTCGTGGAATTTCTAACGCCAAGCCGAGAGAGAAAGAGCGCACGTTGAAAAGCATATTTCACATTTCATTGCGCCACTTACCGCAATATCCGACACCGGCAGTGGAATAAAAATTGAGCCCGGAACAAGGTCTCGACTACAACTCTTCGTTATGTGTGCATGTTTCACGAATAATGCCGACAAGACTTTGCCGGAGAAAATTGGCCATAGAATTATCGCAGCTGTAAATATTGTGCATCGCGCGTTCGCCACCTAATGTAATTATTAACGCTCAAGTTTTTAGACACTCAAGATTTTTTTATCGCACTTTATGTTGATGCAATGTTTAAAATTTAAATTGCTCCTGCAGCTATTAGCTTTGACTCTTCGAGACAGATTTTTTTACTGAATACTTCGATATTCTTTAACTAATATTGATATGATTAAAATGAAAGATTAATAATGTATTTTTTTTATTTAAAACTACATTGTAAATAAAGACGATGTAGAATTTCAATGGAATATTGTTAAATTATTATTTCAAAATGATTTTGAAAGTCTTATTTTGTATAAATAGTCAACGTTTACCATATTATATAATTTTTTTCTTTTTAAATTTTGTATATTGTCTTATTAAAATAATATATAATTGTCATTATTTATAGGAATATTGTTAAATAACATTTATTTTATAAAATTTACATGTTACTCTGGATTGCTTATTCCAGACATAATTTCAGATAATAATGTTTATTTAATATTTTTTAAATCAAAATGCTAATTAAAATTGAATAACATGAATAAACAGTATATTTAATAATTAATGTAAGTATACTAATGAAAGCAAAGTTGTCTGACATCGTTGAATCAAAACAGAAAAAATGTTGACTAGTATGTAATGTGGCTGTGCGTGGTTAGCTTTGTTAGAATTCCCTTCCGTGGCAATGTTCCCTGGAGCGGAATATCAAACGCTTCGCATCGCTGGGTATCCCCAAAATCGAAAGCGAGGTAGAACAGAGACATATGAAAAAGACAGAGACCTTTCTCAACGGACGATCGAAAATTACGGGGATAAACGAAACGCAGAAAAATACAAAAAACACGCACATAGCCGCAAAACGAAATCGAAATATCAGTGCGCTTTAATTTTCAAATTGGTTCACGTGCGTGACTGAGTCCCAATGCACTGGCCCGTAATTTCTACACACGAGAAAAAATCTCTGGAACTTTATTTATTTCAGTTCGATTAGTGAATTGAACATGATTACTTTGTGCGAAAAAAGACGATCGATTTATTTACATATTCAATTGATGTTGTATATACAATTCTTTTTCATTATTTATAAAACATTTGTCGTATGATTTTTACAACAATGGCATTTCAATGCATACTGGATACATATGTTTTGAATAACAGAGCGACAAAATGTGCTCTTACATAAGCTGACTGATAATTGTATTGTCGAAGAAAGTAATGTTAAAGATAAACTTGTATCAATCTACTTTCATATGAGTCTTGAACATTACTTATGACAATATTTAGTAGGAGAAGATAGGCAGAATCCGATAACATTTATTGCTGTGCATTATATACTCCAACACTCATCTCTGCATACGCATCTGTACTTGAATGAGCATCTACATTAACTAGTTTCACTTGCTGAATATGTGTGCAGGCGCAATATTAATAGAATTATCCATAATGATTCGTAAATGCATGTGTAGTGTAGATATGTAGTATATAAAATACTAATCGGGTTGAAATGTAACCGTAATGGGGAGTCCAGGTCACAATTTCTAGTTGACACGTGTAATTATAGTTGTAACGTACGATATGGATTTGATTCAAACTACAGTGTTAATAAGATTAGAGAAAATTAAAGTAGACCATAGCAGACTGTAATACAAGAAACATTGGGTTTGATTATGGCAAATTTGTTAAAACGAATTGCAAAATTTTGAATATCAAAGAAAAAAGCATTACTGATAATATTTGACCAATATTGACAAATATTGATCAATTTTTTGCATGAAAAATTGTATAAGGAAATTTGTTTTGAAACTTTTCTTCGCACATGTATATAAACGTAAAAATGGAAATGTCATAAAATGAACACGAAACAAATATGCAATATTTGAACTTCACAGAATATTTAATAATACATTCTGATGTGGAATTTGCAATTATGTAACTCGTGCTGTTGACATGTAAACAAATAAATGCTGAAGTAGCCTTTTTAACAATGTTGAAACAAAAAGTATCAAGAAACCAAATGTAAATTGCATAAAAATGTTAAAATATCTTAAAAACACTAAAATAGTTTTATCAGATTAAAATATTCGAAATAGTATATTACGTAAATATTGTGAGAAAAGTGAGAAAGTGCTCATTAATTACAATCGTCTATTCGACACATTTTGTAAACAATATTTTTTGTAATATTATCAAAGGAAGTGGTATTTTGCAGAAAATGTTGTTGTGAAACAAGTAGCTAACTGCTGTGCTGTGCTGTAATGTGCATGGACCATGTTGCAGTGAACAGTAACTGTTATGTAATGATTCATTACAACACAGTCCGTGCTCGTTACGGTATAGCGTAGCAATTAGATATTTATCATAAAGAAAACTTAGTTGCAAAATGTCACTTTCCATGTGCATGTTAGAAAACAAAAGTTAAAATATAAAAGAATAAGTATTTATGTATTTTAAACAATTCAGCAAGTATGTTAACAACTCTATTCTTGTCACTGCACCCAGCCCCGCCCGTATATACAGAAGTCGTTACATCGGGTATGATATTTTTCGCAACGTGTGTACGAAAACTAGACTTTTCTTATCTAGTTAGAGGGAAACATTCTAGCAGGGCTATAATATTATAATTCTAGCCCTAAGGCAGAAACATTCCAATTCCAGATTACCTAAAAATATTTCCAGAAAATTTGTAATCTTAATTGCAGTTCCCAGATATGGGTTTTTTGATATGGGTTTATAGGCATATTCTGTAAATTTGAATATGTGAAATTTCACTTATTCTACGTGTACATTCACTTATAACCAATAAGAGGACGACTTATAACTTTGTCATAAGTGAATATTCCCTTATTGTAAATGTATATGCACATATTTAAATGAGAGCACGACTATGGACTTATTCAAATTTGGAGAGTAGGTGCACGGGTGCAGAGGTGCATGAATGCACAGATGCACAAAAACTAGTAAATCCTTAATTCATTTCCCGTAATTGGCAAGCTCGCCAAAATGAATTGAAATGAGACGTAGCAATCGAACATTCCCCACCTTTTTCTTGCGTGCTAGTATGTGCGCAGTGACACTGCTTCTCACACCAACATAACACCCGTACCTAACCTCTTTTCAGTTCAATCTTTGTGCGATTCCGACTTTAATTAATTATTTTCTTGTGCTCGTGAGTTTTCTTATTTACTTCCAAAAATTTAGAAAGACAATTTCTTTATTTTTGCTTAAATGAATAAAGACATACCCGATGAAATGTTCGTGACTACTGCTAATGCCGAACACTCATTGATTCCAAGTAAATCTCGGCATAAATACAATGAAGTGTATAATACTTTCAGAAAGTGTCAAAAAGTAGTCAAAAAATTGTTTCGATATAAGTGAAACAACTTTATTGGCATATTTCAATTAACTAAAATTCAAAGAGCTCATTATACAAATTTTTTTTTAATAAGGCTTTTATTATTATTAAAACATATTTTTATTTATTGATTCCTTTTTTATGTTGCAATACAACATAAAAATGTTTAATTGTATATTCAAGCTTTTATTTAAAAAATCAGATAAATAATGAAATAAGCTCGACGTTAGAAAGAGATGTTATTATAATAAAAAATAATAAATAATATGTACGTTGTAAACTAAAATGATTTTAATTATGAATCAATGTATAATTATTTAAATATTTCACTCGCTTCATTGTAACATATTTTAGCACGTTTTATACACAGAATACACAGAAAAAACAGAATACAGTTGAGTTTCGTGTTCCGGTTTATGTTTAATATATGAATGCTTTCCTCATTTCCACCGCTCCCCTCCATACTCCTTACCTCTTTCTCCTTCACCCCTTTCATTCTTTGCTCCTCCCTCCTGCGTTCCTAAAAAATAAGAAGTAGAAGGACTGGTTCGGGCTTCACTGCCTGGACCCCGACAAGGGTTGTGCTCCGGGATCCTGCCGGTTCGTTTCGCGAGATTTTCTCGCTTCGCCAAATTGTTTTCTCTTCGCAAGATTCATCAGCTTTTGTTTTTAACAAATAGTTTCACAATATACTATTTCCTCTTCATTAAAACCCTGCCACTGTATATATTTTCATATATTATTATAGAATTAAAGTGCACTTGTAGCAAAACAAGTGCACTTCAACTGCACTTCACACATGTTTTACCATCGACATGCTGTTGTTCCGCCATTGCCATAGAATATACTATTTTTAACTACGAAAAAGCGTTTAAATTTTTTTAAAGTTACGAACCTATGCACAACGTAGGTTGCATAGGTTCGTAACTTTAAAAACGTAGGTTGTGCATGTAACTTTAAAAACGTAGGTTGTGCATGGTAACACTAAATGGTAATGGTGTTAGAATTCTTATCAGAGTATTTCTTTTAGCGGTAGTTCTGTCAGTACTTTTTTTAATTTTAAGTAGTGTAGACACATGGCGCACTAAAAGTGCTGATTTACCTCAAAAAGCCAGTATACGCGTGTTATGTACTTATAGTGTGAAGCGCCATGTACGTATGCTGCCTTAGATAATGAATTGCATTTACGAAATGATAGCAGACGATAATTTCTCGTGCATTGACGCCTACTATGTTTTACTAGATACGTCACCTTTTGCACATTCGTGAATTGTGCTTTACGCTTAAAAATTGTGATATTATAATTCAAAACGTTAAACGATTTATTTGACATTTAAATGAAATCCTCTTCTAATAAACGGAATGTTTCTTTGGATATAAATCCTTTTCATGTAAAACGGTTATTTTTAAGAATGCAGATAGCTTATATGAAAAATCGTTTAATAGTGCACATTATGGGATTTAAACAATCATTTTAACAGTGATATTTTCGTGTCATAATAGTCTTGCGAAAATTCTTTTGCGTCACATAACTCATAGTATAACTGCAGTTATTTATAGCTACTACATGCATTTCTGTATTTCTTCTGTATTACTATATTTCTCACAGTTCAATATCAAACTCCAAAGTACTGTGATGGAATTCAGATTATCATCCAGGTTTCATTTCTTGAAATTTTAAGAACAAATATAACAATTTAACATACAATTTATGATCGTATGACTTCTAGAAACTAAAAGGGGAAAAATACAAAACAGTGGGTTCAGTGTTTCAACCCAGAAAGCAGCACCTAGCGCTGTAGGCTCTCGCATTTATTACGTAATTGCTACAGCAGTTAAATTCAAGGGGATTATATTGTGACGCCATACATATAATGTGTAAGGTAAAGTAAAAACTGCATAATATATATATAAGATAATCAGTTTTTACTTCAGTTTATGTATTTTCTAAGTGGTGCCACCGCAATTCCTACTTGAACTTAACTGCTGTAACAACTTACGCGATAATTGCGGGAGCCTATACAGCTAGATCCAGTTTTCTGGGTTCAGTATATACACATGTACAATCAGTTTTCGCGCGAAGTCCCAATCACGACGTTTCCCGAAAAAACGTTTGGATTTAACAAAGGATTAACACCAAGGATGCCAGTAAGAAAGACAGAGTCCAGAATTAGAAAATTTAATAGAAATTAATTAGTTGCGTGAATAGAAACTAATCACTTGCGCGAGTGGAAATACATCAGATGGACGCATTTCATCGTTTCGCATACAAAATTCTTAAATATATTTTAAATATTCATATAGATCAACAGCCTATTATCGAACAATAAGATCAGTTGAAACATTAAAACTTAAAAGAGTATAAAATCGGTATAACACAAGAAACATCGTGAATATTTTGTAATAAGACGCGCTTTTATTCGTACAGTTAAAAATATTATTTTTATTAATTAATTAAAAATTTGTACAAATTGTACCATAAAAGAATATTTCGGTAATTTAATCAATAAGTTTAATCTGAAATCGAGGTTGTTTGAAGTTTCGTTGGTGGACTTTGCTGTTATTACACGAGAAAGTTACACCAAAGGAATTATATCTTTCATTCCCGAATCTGAACCAAATGAACCTATTGCGTTACCACGCGCAATCTGCAAACCCATTTTGTGATTGTTGATTGACCTAAATTAGTATTGATTTGACCAATTAAATAATTAATAAAAATTCTTGATAATAGACTAGCAAGACGGTACGCATCCGTATAGAAAAAATATATAACTTTTACCTTTAAAATATAATTGTAATAAACGTTTTTTATATATGTTATTGCATTTATGATGCAAATACATTTCAAAAATATATTTCAAATATATTTTAAATATATAATTTTTTGACGAAAATATATATGTATTTGAATATTTTGATATTTATTTTATACGTCATATTGTTAAACATTATTTTTACTTAATTAAAGGACTTATTTTTTAATTCTAATTAATAAATATTTAAATAATAAATAATTAAGTCCTTTAATTAAGCAAAAATCATTTTTAACAATATGACATATGAAAATATGTGCATATACACAAGAAAGGTTTCGTTGAAATAAATAAAATTTTAATTGATATCACAAAATTTTTATTATTTTATCCTAATGTTTCATTAATTCCAACAATTTTGTTGTTGTTTCAATTAAACTTTTCTGTGAGTGTGTTTTTATATATTTCGAAATACAGTTGAACCTAAATAAGTCAGAAAACTCTATGAGTAAGACATATTCTTAAGTCCAAATAAACACCTCTATTAGTGAGAATGTCGAAACTTTTTAAGCGAGACTAATGATTTTCGATGTTTACTTTTATTTTCAACTTTGTTTTTGATTTCATTAGTCGTACTTAATTCAGTTGATTCCTCAAAAACTTCGCCAAAAAAACGGGTTATAAGACACATTTTAATTTATAAAATTTCAAAATGTCGAAGCAAAAATTATGTGTTTTATCTGCAAGTGACAAATTGAAGGCTATGAGATTTATTCGAAAAGCTTGGTATTTCATAAGCAAAGCAACAATAGAGAACTGCTATTGTCATTTTGAAAGTCGTCTGGGTTTAATCATTCTGATCTACAAAATTTAGAAAATTTAGAATAAATTGTCGAAATTCACTGCGAAATGCCAATCGACGACTGGCCCCGAATTTCAAACAACGAAAATAAACAAAATTTAACTTTCGAAAATAATGTCAACGTTGATGCTGAAATAATAGTTTCCGATGAGAAAAATGAAGATAACATTTTATATACAGATATATTTACTTATATACAGAAAACTATTTTCTCTATATAAGTGATAAAACCGTATATAAGTGAGACTAAATTTGCGGTGCCTTCGAATCTCACTTATCCAAGTTCGACTGTATGTATGTTTCGTCTAACCTGCAGGTGAAGTGACACTTCGCTCTCTGTGAAGCGGCGCATGAAGTATTACTTTGCCACCTAGGGAGCAAAGTAATACTTCGCGCACCGCCACAGAGAAAGAAGTGACATTTCACATGCAGGTTAGACGAAACATATACAGTCGAACTTGGATAAGTGAGACTCGAAGGCTTTTCTTACTTTTACTTTTCTTACCTCAAAAATCCGACAAAATTGGCATTTTTTTCCTCCATCGCAGGAGGAAAGGTATTTTCATCCCTAAAATGACGTAATTAAAGATTATTTTCCTCCCTATAGATAGATAGCAAATATGAAAAGTTATCTGCCGGATCCTCCTGGATTGAGAAAGAAGCTAATTCTATTGTTTTAGTTTTTTCAAATTCATATTAAACAGCGTACCACAGTTGGTTGAGTCTCACATTGACTAATTTCTCAAATTGGCAAATGACAAAATGGCAACGCTGCATAAAGTTACGTACGCGATATTTCGTGTTGGTAATAATTTTCTTATTCTTTCTTCTTTTCTTATTCTTCTTTTCTTATATATTTCCTTTTTTTTTTTTTTTTTTGTTTTTCTATAACAAGCAAAAAAATCGTCATCATCG